>JANHGB010049712.1:0-16692 GCA_026283785.1 Coracopsis vasa
GGACCCATGTAAGTGGTCACATTTTACAGCACCTGATCCTTCATGTACCACAAATCTCTGATTTAGAGATGTCTGTATCCATCAGTTCACACAGAGCCTCAGCTAGTGCCAGGACCTCTTATGAAGTTATCCTTTCCTTTTCCTTCATAGTACTGCAATAATGGATGGCTTTTTGAAGTAGATGCTGCACATTTCCATTCACAAGTGCTATTTGCGGTCACTTAAGAAAACACATTAACCTACCCAAGATCTTGATTTTATCAGTTTCACACCAGTGCCACTTTACTGTTACTATCATAATGCAAGAAAATATTTTATGATCCTACATTAAAAAACAATTGGCAGAGGCCTAATATCTGTTAGTATATTTTTCTATTGTGCACTAGTCTGACACCACCAGTCAGAAACAGAGATCTCTTTTAAAAGCATGAGTTAGCCAGAAACTTGCTTGCTGTATTCTACTTTCTTACATTAGCAGATGTATACGTATAAAAAATGCATGCCTAAATATTATGTCCTTGCTGTGCCAACTGTATGTATGTATGTATGTACCGACTGATGTTGGTAGCTATCTTTGATTAGTTTCTATTTGAAACCAGAGTTTTCATCTACATTATTTTGTGATTTAGTTTGTTAGAGAATTAACAGCTCTTAAAGGCAAAGGATCAGCAGTTGTACTACCATTTTCTTATGGAAATAGGCTTGAAATTCTGATTTGGGATTTATTTTTAACACTAGTTTAGCTTACTGGTGCTATGCTATCAAAAAAAAAATTGGAGATCTGATTTAAATTCTATTGGTGTGGCAAATTGAAAATATTTGAAATATATGCAGAGAGTTTAGGACACACGTTAGAATTTCAAGCAACATTCATTCTAAAAAGATTTGCTTTAATCCAGTTCCTGAGAAGTAAGAAGTAGTAGTGTAGTAGGTCCGTTGGACTGACTGGATAGGTGTGCAGTTCCCCCTGGTTTTACCAAGTCTGCATCTAGAGAAGTGATGTTTATCTTCATCCTTCATAGGCTTCGGGGATATTGTAGGCAGTGCCCTCAGCATGTTGTGAAATTATAGTTGTGCAGTAAAGCAATCATTACAATTGGATCTCTCACATAGGGCCATTAGTTACTCACTAGCAAGAATCTGTATGGTATTTTTCTGCCTCATGTACAATTAGCAACATGTGAGTGAGTTATCCTCTGAACTACCAGAGATCAACCACAACTGGATATGGGACCTCATGCAGAATGAATTCCTGCTTTAAGGCTGTGCTGAGGATCTTTGCTTTCGCAGTCATGAATTCTCCTCATATATTCAGATTTTCACTCATTACCAGATTTGGAGGTGGAAAGGAATAACCTTCACATTCAATCTGACAAGTACTTGAGAGGACTTTTTCTTCCTCTGTAATGCGAAGTGTGGTTCATCTTCTGACATCACATCACCTACTGGGTCATCAGATCTTGCCATGACCTTGGGCATACATGTCACCTTATGCGTTCTGTTTTCTGACTGTGGCTAACAAATCTCTTACTCTTCTGGGCGTCGAAAACTTATTCATCTAGTTTAATTGCTTGATTTTGAATGTAATACAGTAACAGATCTGAATGAAACCTATTAGTTTATAGCAGGTAAGACTATCGGGTCTAATGACCCTTTCTGGCTATAGGCTGTGAAAACAAAAGATCATACCTGCTGCAACTTACAAGGTCACCTTATTGCAATGCTGAAAGCTACGTTTTCAAGCTTTTTGGCCAAAATGCTGGACCACTGACCTGCATATACTGTTATGACTTTTTCCTTGCAAAATTAATTACTCTTGAAAATTCAGCTCCTTCACAGTCTTTCCTTTCATACAAAAGGTAAGGGAATCCAGTTCTTACACTAAATCATCTCTTTTATGGTTTCAAGGGGCTCTTTTAAAGAAAATTAAAGTATATAGTGTTTTAGATTATAATCTCATGGACTTATTTTCAAGACAAGACAGTGCCTTGCTCAAAGGAAAATTAGAGAAAACCCCTGCAATGTTTTAGATCAGTAATTCAAATGCGGTAACATTCATTCTCACAGCCTAGAAGACTGAAGTCATTTTTCTGTAACGGACTGTCAACTTTTCCTATGAGAAAGGAATTTTTTTTCAAGAAAGTGTGCATGCATCCTCATACACGTTTAAAATAGAAAAAAATACATTCCTTATTTTTGAATGACCTTTTTAGAAGGGAAAGGATTGTCTCTGTTGTCTTAAAAGTTGTGTTGAGAAACAGAACAGGGACTGAGGAGTTTGCTTGTTTCTCCCATGGACTTTCTCTGTGGAATTTAGGAGGCCTGAACCTTCCCGTGCCTCTGCCAGCAGTCAACAGTTATGTGGGAGAATAACAATTTTCTCTACTATAAAGTTGTTCAGATGTTTGGTTCAGGGGGAGGTGTTATTAAGGCTGTTAATGCAAGGTGCCATAGTGCATATGTCCAAAATGGGAATTAAAAAAAAAAAGGGGGAGGAGGGAGGGAGGAAAATGGGCAGGTGGAAAGGAAAAAAAGAATAGCAAAATTAGCACATACATAGCAAATGACAGGTTCTAGTTTAAGTTTTCACCATTTAGTGCTCAGGGAAAAAAAAAAAAAAACAAACAAAACCAAAACCAAACCAACAAAACCAAACCACATTGGAATTCTTCTGTGCTATCTCCAGTTCTGATTTTTTTTATAATTTGATCATGAGCTGTAAACACCACTCCAGGATTATGACTGTCCTGAGTTTGATTTCAGCTGAACCAAGCATTCTTATGTTTTCCCTCGTGTAACCCTTTGCTTTCAGTCGTCTAGCCTGAGAAGTTACATAGCAAGCTGTTCTGCTGTTAGGCACTTATCTGAGTATGTAATACCTGAGTCACTAAAAGATATAAAACACTCTTGAGCTTCACACTCCCACATTACTACAAAAAAATGTTCCTTTTCTATCCCAGGTTTTTGGCTCTGTATCTTCCTACATTAGCTGTCATTTAATGAACTCTACTTGGGTATAAAAGAATCACAGTCTGGGTTTCCTGAGTTTGAAAATGAAATGAATGCAACACTTCAGACTATTGTTCCACTGAAATTAATTTGTCTACATGATATTTTACTGTAACTCCAAACTGTACTCTGGTTTCTATCCAAAAGTTGAGGTTCTATTTTAGTTACAAAGCTTAACCATATAGGTTTTATTTCAGTAAATGCAAAGTACAATGGTTTTCTTATTGCAGAGCTATTGTATTTTTCTCCTTATGTATTTAATTCAAGAACCTAGTTGACCCCTTGCATGAGATGAATCATAAGCTAACCAAAAAAGTGCCAAAATCTGCGTAGGACTGAACTAAATGTTCAAGATGAAACAAACAAATCCATGTAGTTTTGCATAAATAAAAGTTTTTTGTTGAGGTATTCAACTTCAAATCAATTGTGGAATAACCAAATTAAATTACATTTCCAAATGCAATGTGTCCCTGACATAAGGACATGGAACTGCTGGAGCAAGTCCAGAGGAGTGCCACGAGGATGATAAGGGGGCTTCAGCACCTCCCATATGAAGACAGGCTGAGAAAGTTGGGGCTTTTCAGCCTGGAGAAGAGAAGGCTGCATGGAGACCTCATAGCAGCCTTCCAGTATCTGAAGGGGGCCTACAAGGATGTCAGAGAGGGACTCTTCATCAGGGACTGTAGCGATAGAATAAGGACTAATGGGTTCAAACTTTAACAGGGGAAGTTCAGGTTAGATATAAGGAAGAGGTTCTTTACTGTGAGGGTGGTGAGACACTGGAGCAGGTTGCCCAAAGAAGTGGTAAATGCTCCATCCCTGGCAGTGTTTTAGGCTAGGTAGGACAGAGCCTTGGGCAACATGATTTAGTGTGAGGTGTCCTTGCCCATGGTAGGGGGGTTGGAACTAGATGATCTTAAGATCCTTTCCAAGCCAAACCATTCTATGATTCTATGATTCTCTATGATTCTTTATTTGGAGTGACATCTGGACCTGAGGAACAGTTTGAGGTAAGAAACATTAACTGCCACAGACTGGGAAAGCAAGAACTTAAACTGTTTTGTAATATTCAGTGTCCAAGGTGCCAAGGACCTGACTTTTCAAGTCCTTATGTCTGAAGTGTTGTTCCAGGAGAATTCAGCTATGACTAGCCAACACCACTTCAAACTGGATCTCAGATCTCTGAGTAGCTGGCTGAAAATGTGTAATTAGTGACCATCTGGGAAAATTAGGTTAAATTTACTTGTTTAGTATCCCGAGAACTGTCAGTGGCAAGGAAGGAACCTAATTTTCAGCATCTCCATGCAGGTGGCTTTCCTTCTAGCAATCCACTGCTTAATGCATTTCACACCTTCTAACTGCCAGAGTCAATGAAGCAGAAGTTTTGTAATCTTCAATTTATAACCTTGTGGAAACCCAGAGGAGATTTCTTATAATGGGGTTCCATGAATAAGGCTGGCTTTCTGTAGAAGAAATAGTCTATCATCATGCCATAATAGTGTATCATCATGCTTGTGCCTAAGGGTTCAAATTAAAGTTTCAAAAGCAGTATCAATGTTGGCATTTCCTATGAGTTAAAAGCTTGCATTTAACTTTCCCTTGCACCTTTAAAACATTGTTTTAATGTTTTGTTTGACTCTTACTCACAGTCCTCTTTATGTCTTTTACATTCATGTCTTCTTACCTACCCAAATAATTCCGCTTAACCATTAACCACCTCCCAAACTACCAGTTAGCCCTCTTGCACTACCCAATCCCTGATTTAGCTGGTGCTCGTTTTCAATCCCATTCCTTGAAATTCTCCTCAAATTCACTTCACATATTTGTCCTGGTCCCTTTGCTCAACTAACCTCAGTTCTGTTCCTTTTTCCGCTTTGGTTGTTTGTCATCCTCTAAACTTTAACTTCCACACAAGCTCCCAGTCCCCATCTCCTGCATCTACACATGGCAATTCATGGTCCCACCCTAGATCATCATGCTCCTTCCACTTCTCTCTCCGTGTATACAACCTCTAACTCCTAAATTCCACTTTTGCCTACACTGCATTCAAACCATTTTTTTTTCTCCTCTGCACTCTGTCAACTGAAAGGTCCCTGAGAGGCACACATTTTGTGGTGCTTGGCTGTAATCACAGGAAAAATTGTCTGTGCAGCCCTGAGTAAGTCCACAGCAGACAGGCTCTTCAGAGTTTTTATTTGTAGTTTAAATCTGTAGCAAGCCTTTGCTGAACACTTTTGATAAGGAATTTTTAAAATGTGGATAGATTTTTCAGATTTTTTAGCTGGAATATTTCCCTAGCATAAAGCCCCTCCACTCCTGTCAAATACAGTATTTTTACTTCAGTCAGTTAAGTAAAACTTCAAAGGTAAAAACGTACATTTTCAACATGGGCAACATGATGCACTTTTTGTCTAGCCCCATTCTCATAAAGGCTTCCATTATTTTATCTGTAAATTGAGAAACAAACAATAAAATGATCAGGATAAGGAAAAGCATCTCTTAAGAATTTTTTCAGTCTAAAGACCATTTGGCAAAGTTATAAGTAACTAAAAGAGGTATCTTAAAGTGTGAAATTTTGGGACATCTTCACTACAGATTGTGTTATCAGATACAATCAAAATATATACAATTATAAGCACTGTGTATTAATTGTCTCCAGTGGAATAATTTCCAAGGTGCCAAACCTCAAAGCAACTTCAAGCTTTGTACTCACGCTCTGCTGAGTCCAAGAGCACCAAGACTTCCTGTACCTTGGATCTGGGGACATTAAGACTTTACTCCTTTTTTTCTTGCTGGTAAAAGACCAAGTGATTCATATCCTCACAGTCAACTCAGCATGAGTTTGGATTGCCAGAGGGGCATGGGAGATGCTCGATTTTGTCAAGAAGCAGTGACTCTTGTCAACTGGTTTATCAAAAACTGCTTTTTTTGTGACTCTGCTTGCTGGGAATCATTACATAGCAGATGAAGTGCAGTCAAAAGCTAGGTTAAGAAGTCAGAAAGAACTTCAAATCTTTGAACGAGTTACTTATTTCCCCTAATGTTTGTGGCTCACAGAGGCTTTTACATGTAGATGACAGAGACGTCTTAAACTTGCCATCTAGGTCTACATGAACTCTTCAGTTATAGGATTGGAGTGACTGGGGTGGATGAGTGGGGATGGGAGCTGTTGCTGGAGCTGGGAAAATCTCCCAGCTGTGCATTCCAGATTCAGGTGAACCTCAGCTGTTCTCACATGCTGCACAGTTGTGTAAAGTCACTGGAAGTTCAGTTCCCTGGGCTGCCATAGCACCTTTTAGAAAGTTATAAGTTAAGACTTCACAAAGCCGTTGAGTCCAATAGAAAAGATGTATGCAAGATCAGATGAGTCTGTAATGCTCACTGCAGCTCATAGAGAGGGCTGCACTCAGCAGTTTGATACAATTACCACTGTCACTTTGTTTAGTTGCTTTAATTTACATGGCTTACTTTTGGTCACATAGATCAGTGTTTCCTAATGCCAAGCATATGTAAAACACAGCAATTATTATCTTTTTTTTCTTAGCGTTCATAATGTTAGTGGTATTTTCACATTCTGAAGTTCCAATATATAAACACAAGATCCACTAAACTGATGAGGTTTTGGCTCCAGAAATACTAGATTTTTTTAGACACAGGCAAAATATTCAAAATGATCTAAAGGTTTTTGAGCCCACTTCCCACTAGGAATTAACATCCTATTGATTTCTGTGGGCTTTCTGTTGACCAGTCGCTGAGTGGGTTTTAGAAGTACATTTTATCTTCTAATTTTTTATTTTGCCTTATTTCAAAAACAGACATAATGATCATGCTATTGCAATCATCTCACACACATATATACAGAATAAGGCAGTTACATTGTTTGAAGGATTGGTGCCCTCATGTCTATATTGCTGCCCTTATTTCAAAATATCAGCATTGCTATTTGACCCACTAAGCACCTGAGACATTTGTATGATTTCCTGGGATATAGAAACTACCCGGTCATATGTGCTAACTGGAGAGTTCATCAGTTATGATGCAGATTTGATCTACTGTATATTCTACTGATCTTGATCTACTGCAAATTTCTGCGATAGATTTCTTCTTTAATTTGGTCTATGTTGGAACAGAGGCTAAAAAAAAAAATAAATTATTTTGATGGTTCTTCAACAACCAGAGCAAGATGACCTTGTAGTCTTGATTAGTTTTCAGAGAACTGGGCTCTATGTCATGGAGAACAACTAGTTTTTGCTCTTATTGACAGAGTCAGCTGAAATACGTTTGAGTCAATGTGCACCAAAAATGAGCTATCTTTCAGCTAAGCTCAGGTGGCAACTGGAGCCTAAATTTGCCTCAGGTGGCTACTTTCACATCTGTGTTAAGGCAGAGAGACTAACCAGTGGAGAAAAAAAAAAAACAACCCAGGAGTTTTTTGCCCTTTCTATGATGTACTTGAACGATTAGATTTGTATCTTACTGGTTAAGCAACCAGATCTATACTGCAGAAACACTCCCCCTTATATTATAAACTCTGTATTAGAGCTACAAGCAGGCAAGTGCAACAACGTTAGAAATGGGTTTCATTCTAATGCCCTATTTTCAGTCATTCATTACTTACATATTTTAGGCTGAAATTTTCCATGCTTAGCTTCTACCAACATTTACTTTTCACCTATTAGAATACTAATGAGAAAAAGTCTCTGTTATGAATGAATTCCTGCCACATTTTTTAAAAAAGTAATATTATAGACAATAAAATTTAGAATTTTAAATAGAAATTGATATGGATATATTCATTACTTTGGAGTACATGATCCTCTTACTCTGAGGAAAACTAATTCTGAGTTAACTAACCTATAAGGATTCGCAAGTTGGCTTGGAGCACCAGTAATGGTAGCTACAGTTAAAGAAAGGCGTTCATATTGTACACAGTCTATTGGCTTATGAATAGATATTGCTTGGTAAAACCAGATATTGCTGTGAGTATTGTGAAGTATTAAATATTCACAATTACCATGTTATACTTCCAGCTCTTAGCTTTGAAGAGAACTACAACTTAAATTATTTGGAATTAATGCTTGTGAATTTGCAAACTGTGCAACAGAGGAGTGGTGACAGTAGTTTTAAATACACATTGGTTTGAATTCCAGCTGAGCACCTACCTTGTCTGTGATGAACATATGCATGTGTCTGTTTCTATAAGCATGTCTTGACATATTAGCTATTATAGCAGGAGAAGCAGCATGTGCAGTAAATTTATATAATCTATCCTATTCAAATCTGCAGCTGCAGATTCCCTGATGTGTGCAGAACTGTGTTCACCAGAGCCCTATTCTGATCGGTTGGAGTAACGTAAACAAAACTGTATAGTACTGTGGCCTATTCCAGAAATGAAATAATCTTAATTTGACTTAATATTTTTTGTATGCAGCTTATTCTTCTCAGACTATGTCATCTTACATCAACCTTCTGGTACAAATGCAGATTGTGATACTCAGAACCAAATACCCATCTTCCCTGCAAACAGCATTGTACCAGGAAGAAAAACCGCTCATGTGTTGGTTCACATGCATGTAAACCATCCTACTGCAGAACTTCATGGGTGCCTAATATAGACTAAATATTACATGGCTTTCTTTATTTAAGTCCATTTATATAGGTGCTTTCTGCCTTCAGGAAATTATACAACAATTACCATTTTATTATAATGTGATTTTGTTATTATTGATGTGGGTCAGTCTATTTTTATGTGTGCTTATATAACTCAATTATTTGTTTCCAGCTGAAACTTGTCTTACATTCCATACAGAAGAGCAACCCTGTTACTTGTCAAAGATTAAGTATTTTTATATAGATAAATATATATATAGAGTATATACTCTTGCTCATTCAGATATATTTAGGTAATATCTCTTTTTCATTGGATTGATACTCAGAGCTATCTCATTCAAGACAGGTGAAGTCAGAAATATTATGAATGGAAAGAGATCATCCATCATCATCATGCAGAAGACAGTTTTTACAAAAGTTTCTGGACTGATAACTGCAGTTCAGATATTCACATAGTTTATAATGTTAAGCATATAGGGGAGTTGGAACTAGATGATCTTAAGGTCCTTTCCAACCCTAACTATTCTGTGATTCTATGATTCTATGTATATGAATTCATTGTATAGGTAATTAAAAGCAATAAACTCTTAAAGTATATGTTTAAATCCTACTCTAAGGAATGTTCTTCACACCATTGGCTTTACAGAAAGCCTTAGCTCCAAGCTCAGCATGTAAGAGAGATGCCAGAAATTAGTCATTAAGAATAGCCCCTAGATGAGGTTTGTAACAGTACCCTTGCACATCATCATCACTGTGATTATCTTTGTCATTAAAGAATATACATGGTGCTTTCAGAATTATTAAATATTTGTGAAATTATTAGTTACATCCATGTTTGCCCAGGTGAGTGGTAAGAGAAGAAGACACTTTCTCTTTGGAGCCAAAACAGTAGTCCATCATTGATTTTTAGCCAGCGATCTCAAAGTTCTTCTGTGCTTTCTTGGATAATAACAAGATTTAAATGTTCCTTGGGAACCAGCCAACACACTCAAATGCAGTATTTGTGCACTGCAAATCTAAAAGTCCTTCAGTTTTAACTGAATTTTTCCAGTTTAAGTATTTGCGAGCTAGGTAAAATAGAGTAGATATGCTTCCCAGCACAGTACTATAATGATTATATGGCTCATGTTTCCATGCCACATCATCTTCTTTCTTAAGCCACACAGAATTTTCAGTTTGTAAAAAATTCCCTGGGTGGGTAAGCAGCTAGGAGGACTCGATGTGAAGTGTTATGTGAAGTTCGCCTTGGAACATGTGAAAATGAACTAGTTTCGGCACAAGTATCTTTTCTGAAGTTCAGTTCCTCTTGAATGCTTAAGCGGATGCATCAGCTCTGTTATCACTGGATACTGAAATCAAATTATGTTGTGAGAAACTGTAAATGTAAACCAACAAGAGTAGATTCTTCCATGAACAGGCATCTCAGCCTGCACAGACTACTAACATATACAGTTCTGTACTCAAAGCAAAAAGAATATCCTGCCTGCTTTGTTGTGGTAGCCGGAAGATTGAGTTCTCCGTTAAAACGTGTTTGTCAAACCTTGCAATCTGTAGCAATCAAGTACTCCCACCTGTTATTATTGTGCGTAATTATTTTTCTAAGAATATTAGTTCACACTCATCATTATTTTCTCAATAATAAATGAGATTTTGGTAGATTGATTTCTTAGCATGAGGCCTTAGCACACAGCATAAAAGTCCAGAACGAGAACTCCCTTTTACTTATCGAAGCCACTATTTACATTCAGATGTATCAACCAATGATAGCAGGTATATAGCCACAATGCTCACTATTAAAACCCAGCAACTGTAAGAGTTGGATCCACAAAGCCTCATGACTCAGGACTGGCAACAACAGAATATAATTTTCCCTGATTCTGAATAATCCATTTGTCGTCAGTCTCAGAACCAGGGCCCATTAATATTCTCTGTTGTTTGTCAAAGAAGGGAATGCTATTGCTGCATGTCAATGTGACACGACGTCATTGGAAAAATGTTATGAAGGATGCACTTCTTCTGGTTCTACAAGGGATGTTGGGCCTAACAACAAACAGGAAAAGCTTTCTCTATTTCTTTAATTGCAGTTGCATTTGGTAGGCCTAGTGGATACCTGTTCTGCTGCAACTCTAATTCTGAATTTTCAGGTAAGGAAAAACTCTTACCAATGTCCAAAAAAACTTCATTCAGTGTTTGCTACAGCCTTGCTGCATTTCTGTTTTCTTTCTACTGCCTTTAACCATTGTCGTCAGACTTTTGCATTAGCCAATTCAAGGAGAAATCTGATTGCTTGGAGTAAACCTGTGTGTTATCTTACATATATCAAGTGTGTATTGGCTGTTATATGCAATCTGTCTTTTATCATCAATAACTTTTTAAAACAAAGGGGTTTATTTACTTGTTGAAGGAGACTATGAGATAAAAAGGACTGAAAATAAAGAGAGTCCACATGCATACTTTGAGTTATGTGATCTTATGTCAAGTACAAGCAATATTTGGGATTCTTTCCTCTTCATCTACTGCTTCATCAATTCATATTTTATGAGGAATGTCCACATGTGGCTGTGAGTCACTAAGTCTGACACATGTTGCTCTAAAAACTGTTCTATTGCTCTCCAGGGAGAGCAAGTTAGAGCAAGTTCTCACTCTGCCATTGTGTCTTAAGGACCTTGGATGGGACTTCCTCCTCCTTTCCCTTTGCTGCCAGGCTTTGCTGTCCAATCAAACCCACAGGGTGAGCTATTTATTCCCTTCCAGATATTTTCAGCAACAGTTATGGATCTAGAAATTCTACCAACAATTATTAAAATAACTCCTTCATTTGTTGCATTTCAACAGAATTGTTTTCCACAAAAGGAGTTCCTCATTCAGCTTCTGTTCCCAAGAGTGATGTTTGTTCCTATGCTGCCTCATCAATCTGCCTTCTTTGTGCTTATTTAAAAATACAGCCTTAGCTCTCAGAGTGACTACTAGCTTTTTGGTTGACAGGTCTGGAGTATCCAGCTTGAACAGGCTTTCCAAATGTAATGCTCTGCTGCAAGGCCGTTGTAATCTTACGCATGGTTGGAGCTGAAGCCTTTTACTAACGGAAATCATAATGGCTCTTATATGCAGAATGTGCTCACACACCTTAGAAAAGAGCACGCAGGAATAGAGGTCTATGTCAAAAAGAGCTCTGGGGTGGTTGGCCTCTCCCCCACCCATAATCAAGATATTTGTCATTACTACCCCTTCAAACTTCATCTGTTAAACTCCATTTTTAAAGACTGCAAATCTCCTGCTGTTCCAACTTTTCCTGATGCAGGTTCCCTCCCTTCTTCCCCCTTTCTTTCCTTGCCCCCTCACACTCTTTGCCCCTTTTCACACCATTTGTCCTTCTCTGGGGTAAGTTTCTCTTAGTACTCCTCACCCTCCCACAGGACCTTTATTCTTGCTGATTTCTTTTGGCCTACCATCCATTCCAGATTGCACAGTCTCTGCTGTACCTTCATACTCCTCCTTCCTACCACATGAAACAGTGCTGTCTCCTGCTTCCCTCAACTAATTCAAGAGTTTGCCAGTACTCCAAGCCGTTCCCTAATGCCTGACCCCTATGTCCAAGCTTCCAATTTCAATCCTTTCCTGGCACAAGAGTCCTCATCAATATTCCCAATAGAAGTCTTAATTTGCATTTGACCCACTCTCACAAATGACTTCTGCTTTTATACCTCATTATTCTAGTCCAATTCTCCCCAAACTTTTCATAGGCAATATGGCTCTGGATTCACTTCACACTGGATGACAATCCTGTAACTTTGGTTATTTATTTGAATTTCTTCAGGATGAAGACCACCTCTGGAAATCTTTATAGTCTTGCGACTTTGATGATATCTTTGAAACACCTACTTCACAATGTCTCAAAACTCCCAGTCTCTAGAAACAAACTCTCCAAGGCTGCATCTAGAGAGTATCCATGTGCATATTGGGCTGAAACCTTCCTGGAAAACACTGCAGTTTCTTTCAAGTACTCAGGCTCAAGCTTCCCTCCCAGGAAAAAAGACTCTTACATACACAAGTCTCACTCTGGTATGGAGCTGGGATGTGGCCAGGGCACACTTTCAAATTTGAAAGCTAGGAAATAATACTGGCTCTCCAGTTTAGCATGGCATCTGAATCAACTTTGATAATTATTGTGGGCTTAGCATCAAAAAACAGTCAGTTCTATTGAAAATGACTCGGTCACTATTTCTTCACATCTACAGGAACATCAAATTCCCTGGAGAGGAAAGAGCAGTATTGAGAGGAACTGGAATCACCATAGACTGCAATTTGCCTGTCTTTCTTACTAGACAGGCACACACACCATCTCTTCTCATCCCCAGTTTCTTAAGGCTTTTACACTTCCTTTTTCCTGGCTTAGAGTTTTATATACAACACAACATACACAACATTTTTTTGCCAGTGTTTTTTCTTTTTTTTGCCTCAAGCCCTCTTTCCTGTCTCCCCTGGCTTGGCTTCGGGAAGAATCAAGTGGCAGACTGGTGCTGGTCACTGGTGAGAAAGGTCACACAATTTGCTGCACAGGCTGCTAGAAGGGTGATAAAATGTTATGTGCAGGCTATGTTTGAGAAATAAGGCCATCTTTAAGGCATCTTAATCTGTACCGCAGAAAGCAAGAAGTGCTAAGTAATTGGGATTTGGAAGCCATGTATATGGATGTTCATGCACATGCTCTTAGAAAAATAACCACTATCTGGCTACAGCACAAATACCTATTCAATGACTTACAAGAATACTTAGAGATCAAATTTAGCTATGCCAAAATCTGTCATTAAACGTACTGCCAAAATCATATTAAACACCATACTTATAGAAAACAAGTGTTCAAAATTCTCCATCTTCAGAATACAGATGGAAGTCTAGCATTAAATAAAATGGCAACAGAACTAATGTTTAAAGAGCATATTTTAATAACTTTCAATCTATTTTTACATGATAAATCTTATTGACAAAATAATGGGCTTATTATACATCACGAGCTGCCACAATATAATTAAAGCAAGGATCGAAGAAGAGAAGAGAAGGTACCTTTATTAATTTCCTAGGTTACTTTAATCAAAGGGCTATCCATTTGAAACTACTGATCCAATAAGGCAGCTATACTGAAGTTCAAGTACTTGGTTTCAGTTCTGACTTCCAACATGTATCCTTCACGGAGCTTTTTCACCTGTGTCTTCATCTTCTGTAAGGGGCTACACTCCTATGACTTCTGCAAGTAGGTTAGATGGATTATATTATAACAGGGTTTTATAAGTTCTACGTTTCCCTTGAAGATTTTCAAAGGAAAAGGGACAAAGTCTTTCAAGCATAAATAAAATAACTGCAGATAACTCATTATTTGTATTCTCAGAAATGTCTCTTCATAACAGGGTATGGTACACCCACCTCCGAAAACCTCAGTGTCATCTGGAGAAATAATTAGTACAGGTCAAGCATCCTAAAGATTTTTAAATAACACCAAATTCTATCATTCCTTAACAGCCTTCTGCAGATCCCAGCTAATTTAAGGCTACAATAGCATAATCTAGTTATTTGGCAACTATCTGCATAAAACCATTTCAATAACATTGGGAAATAATTTTCAGAAAAGCGCTGAATGACTTCAGTTACAGTTTATTCTTTGTTTCTAACCCATGAATTTCCTCAGCTGAGAGTTCACTGGTGGAAAGTAGGAATTTTCTCATCCTTTACTATATTTCACATCTGTGTTTTAGAAGAGTTTAAATTTATGTTATCACTAATCATTACAATTAGGTTAATACTGTTTTCTGTAATTAGTTTCTAATGAACATATGTTCATTGACAGAAACTGCAGCCTATATGATATGCTATTAGAGCTGAAGCTGTGTGAGAAATGCTCATCATAAAATAACTACCATTTATTGTGCCCAGGCACCAACCCTGCAAACACGTACAGATGAGCCCCATTTTACTGTTGTGAGGAAAAATGGATTTAAATAAATAGAAACTCTTAAGATAGTATGGTAAAAGTCTAAGTGAAGTCATGTCTGAGTTGTTTCAGCATAGAGGGAGAAGAGCTGCCAAGTGTGATTCTTAAATATTTTCATACACATTCTGAAGTAAATGCTCTACTGAACAGAAGCTGAGACTCAGAAGTCCCTTCAGAGAAGGAGCACCTCTAGCCTGTGTCCAAGTGCAATGCTGTCCCCATCATGGAATACTACTATAATAGAATACATATCATCAGTAGCAAAAAGACTGCATTTGGTCTTGTATAAACCATTTTATTAGTGAGTCTGACTTTGTAGGTGAGCATTTTGGCTATGTGTTTATTTCTATTGATATTTAATGCCAATACTTATTCCTGGATATTTATTAGTATTTATTAGCATTTCTGTTGTAGTAATCAAGAGAAAGCTTGGCCAGTGATCATGACTGGGATTAATAAAACATATATCGAGATTTGAGAGTTATTTTAAGAGATATATAATAATAAACCAAACTATTAAAAAGTCAAAATTCTCTTCACCATTTTTTGCCTTAAGGATTCAGTCACCTCAGTGGGATATTCCGCGATCTAGGAAGTCCCGTTAGCATTAGTATAATTAAGGTTATGCTGTGTTGTTTTACACTTTGCCTGAAACTATCTATATTTTTATGGACATACATTTTTCAAAGTATATATATATATCTCAACACCTGGTTGTGATCCTCCCTCCTCTCTCTCTCCGCACCCCCCAGTCTAATTAGGCCTCATGTAGGTCTATTTTGCTTAGTGTTCTTTTGCATAACTGACCTCCTTGTAGGTGAAAGAAATCCACTCAGGCCAATCCCATGAAATAAGAAGGGCCTTCAGTTTTTACTGTTTTCTGAGCAACAAGTGACAGAAAATAAATGCTCTAGGTGGTATTTCGGTATTTTTATTTGAGAATGTAGGGCAACGATGGAGAGAATGCAGGCAGGTGGCACATCGGAAACTACTTTTAGTGTGGAAGCAGGCTAGGTTTTAAACAAGACGAGGCCCATCCTAAGGACCATGCTGAGGAACCCCGCGTTTCTGGGGCGCCCGAGGAGCCACTCTGCTGACGGCTCGGCCTCGAACCTGCCTCGGTGAGCCCTCTATGGATGTGGGGCGGGCAGCGCCCTCCCGCCAGTGCTCCGCTCCCGCCGCCGGGGCGGAACTGTCCCACCGCTGCCTCAGGTCCGTTTCACGGAGAGGACGGGGCCCAGCCCCCGGCCTCAGCAACACCTGGCGGGGCGGCAGATGCCCAGCCCCACAGTCCCTCTCCCCCAAAAGTGCGAGGCATTATTTTTGAAGGCGCCCAAAATAGCGCGCGGCTGCTGCACAAGTCTCCTTATTATTCCTCCGGCGTCGGCAGTAAATCAGGGAAGATGATGCACCTCCGCCGGAGCCGCTGGCGGCGGCCGGGGTTCTGGGGAGGGCGACGGTTGCCGAAGGTGGCCGGTGGCCAGTGGCGGCTGCCGGAGCTGGGGCGCAGCGGCAGCACGGGCAAAGGAGGAAGAGCCGCCGCGGCGACGGCCGTTTCCCCTTTCCCCAGCCCCGGCTCGGCGGGCGCATGCTCACTGGTGCCCGCAGCCCTGGACCATATTTGTCAGAACTACTCGAGAGACGGAGAAAAGAGAGAGAATTTGGGGGGGTAAGGAGCGGCGGGTTCCGAGCTAATCCGTCAGCCGGGCAGGGAGCGGCAGCGGCGAAGGCTGGCGATGGGGTTTGATTTTCCCCTTCGGTGAGGATGAAAGTTGGGAGAGAGCGCGAGAGATAAAGGGAGAGGCGCACCTCCTCTCCCTCCCTTACGAAACGTATCTGGGGAAGGGGAGGGGGCTTCTCCCCCACCACCTCGGGCAGGGAGGATGGAAGTTAATGCTGGGGAAAGTGGGCAAGTGACTCGCAAGTGGCTGGGGAGCGGCTGGGGCACCGGGGACCGCACTAAATCATAAGTGTGCGAGTGTGAAAGAGGAACAAAAGAAAGAGAGAGGTGCCTGGTATTTCTTTTTCTCTTCCCAAACACACGAAGGGAGTACATGGGTAGATGTATGCGCTGTGTATTTATATAC
>JANHGB010049716.1:0-15293 GCA_026283785.1 Coracopsis vasa
CTCTTTTGTGACCAGCACCCTCTCACAAAAACATTCTTTTCTTTTCCTTCATTCATTTGCATATATATTTATTTGCAGAAGGCAAAACATGACTATAGAGAACATTTAAATTCCAAAAGATATGAAAGTTGGATGACTCAGTGGAAAATTCTCAGAAATAATCTTGATGAAGTGGTTTTATTCATCTCATTCTACTTTTCTTAAGAGCTGACATATGCATAAAAGGGGAACATGATCCCTTGCACATGTTCTCCATGAGGACTGAGTGTAGCACAGTCATTAACTTAGAACAAGCCTCGCTGACTCTTACTCAAAGGCATTGCTGAATCCAAGCCAAAGGAATTCAGACTGGCATTTCTCCCTCTTCTCTGATCAGTGAATAGGGTGAAAGGACAATCCTGTTTCACTACCCAAGTACTACAGGGTTCCGGTGGACCTATGTGATCTGTCAGTGTGGGAAAGGAAGTGACCTTCCTTTCTTGTTCTGCTGCAGGCTGAGGATGCTCAAAGACAGAGAAAGGAATGGATGAGAAGGGGGACAGCTGGGACTGTGCTTCATTAGGCACTGCTAGCATGGTGAGGCCCTACCAACACCAACTACCAACACTTGAGCAAGTCCCATTTTTTTTGTTCATCCCTCAAACAGGAAACAACATTACAATTAGACCATATACAACATGTGCTATGTATGTGTGAAAGGCACTTGATTCTCTTCCTTGAGAAGCAGAAACCACAGGGCGGTCACATCAGCAATGTATCTGTGAGGAGAGCAGCTCCTGATAAAGAGAGGATTGACAGCAGAGGCCCTCACAATCGTCCAGCTTTGCTCTAGTGCCCTCTCTGCTGCTTGTGAGTTTTACAAGGGCTCTGCCTCCTATTCTTCCTTTGACCATTTTCCTCCTTTGTCAGTTCTACCATATGGTCCCAAACCTTTACAGGGAAGATCCACCTCCAGGTTGAGCCAAGCCAAACATATGGAATGCTGTTTCAGAAGTCAGGGGTGTGAGTCATCTTTAGATGATTAGTAACCCTGGTTACTGTGTTGTGCTCCTAGAGAAAGCCTTTTGCAGTGATCAATAAACTAACCTAACCAGCACATTTTGGGAAACGGAAAATCCAAGCTCACATAAAAGTTATTTCTGTAACAAAGCATGTGATTTGTTGATTCAAAACTAATTTGTCTGTTATAAAAATAATTTTGGGTCAAATCCAAGCCAAGCAGCTGATTTTTCAGAAAAGCAGTATTTAGTTTTGAGTCAGTTCAACTTCTTTCAGTAGCCACTGAAGCTTCCCATACTGTCCCATGGGAAGTGGACTGGAGTATTCTCCCTCAAGCTAGCTTTCATTGGCTGATATTATCTCCCAAATGCTTCAATGGATTCCCTCCAACTAAACCCCAAAAGTGAACTACAGAAGTAAATATAAAAAATGGTACCTGATTGATAGGATAAATGGAGTAAGGAGAGAGCCCAGCTTACTAGAAATGATAAATATTCTATAAGAACAAAAGAATAATTATACTGGGCAGATAAAATGTTTATTTAGTGTACATTTGCAGTTTTATAGTGGTCAGTAAAAGAGATAAGAAGGTACAAGAAAATCAGAAATTAATTGATGCTTCTGACATATTGTCCCAGCTTCCAAAAATGTGCCATTTCTAAGACTTCCTGATCTACAGACTGCATCCAAACCATTGTAATATCAACCTTATGCTTCTCCAAACAAATATCTCAATCTGTTTAAAGCCATCAATACTTTTGGCCTTCAGAAATTTCTGCAGCAATGAGAGCTTCAATTTAATTATGCATAGTGCGAAGAAAAGACTTCCTTGATTCATTTCAAAGCTTCTATTTTAAATTGGCGTTGAATGTCTTCCACTCATTTCACTGAGACATAGTAAATAATGATTCCCTAGCTACCATACCAATCATGATATTTCAAACCTGTACTATATCTTTCTCATTGTCTCTTCTGTCCACATATCATCTCTTACTGTAGAAATGGTCCATATATGAGACTTCCTCAGTCCTCCCACATGCCACTTAAACTACAATTCCCATAAGTCTTTTGAAGCAGTTCAGGTATGCAAAACACCACCAGATGAATTTAAAACAAAAATTTCAAAATTTCTAAGCAACATGTTTGATTCTGTTCTTATGCATTCTGTATATTTTAGTAGAGTTCCAAAGAGGTATGAAAATAGTTACATAAATATAATAATTTTTCAGGGTATAAGAATTACAATTTCAATCAGTTTTATTGGACTTTTCCCTAACTTTTGAGTTTGACCTTACACATATTTTTCTGATCCATATTGACGTCAAAATTAAAGCCCAGTTTACCACAAAACGTAAATAATCTCCATCAGAAACTCTCTGAATTAAGACCCATACGTATTATGTTCTTTTTTTTCTTTCAGGTTAAAATATTTTGTCACCAATCTGAAAGTCAAAGTGAGTGCAGGCAGATGTGGAACAGACTTCCTTTTGAAGCCGAATGAAGTATAAGGCAGGAAAAATAACAAGAAGTAAATTTGACTTGGGTTTAATATTCTTTTTTAATAGAATAGGTCACCTTGGTAAAACAAGGCTATGACCTGTAAGTCTAAACAAACTCAATTGGTTTTAGTGGATTTGCACTCACTGAACAGAGAGAAGAATTTATCATCTGATGTTTTCCTTCAAACAATCCTCCTCCAAATGTCATGGTGGAGACAGATACTTTTTGGAAACTTCTAACATCGGCATACTAATACTTGACAGTTATGCACACATGATAGGGCAGAGAGATTTTTGTCTCAAAAGAAAAGTAAAATCACAAGCTGAAATGAAGTTGCTGAGGTCCGGTGCGGAGGCATTGGGGCTATAAGTCTTTCTCAGATAGCATTACTAAGATAACAAAAATGTGTATGCTTCTTTTCAAGCACTGCGTCTGGAGAACAAGCACAGCATGGCTGTCATCTGAACAGCCTGCTTGCCTGCTCTGCAGACGGTTTTATATTCCAAAGCATCCCCCCCCCCTCCACCAGTCGTAGTCACTTGCCCCTTTTGCTCTGAAAATAAATCAATTTCATCTGCCGCAGTTCGATTTCTTTCTTCTCTCTGCCTCAGTTCCTCAGTCCCACTCTCTTTGAAAGCCTCTTTCCACTGCACCATATGGCAGCTGAGAGAAGGGCAGAGCCGTGATCTAGCTCATAACAAAGAGGCTGTGGTGTCAAAAAGCCTCATGAATGCATGAGACACATTCATGTACAGAGAAATGCCTCCAGCTCTGTCAGGGAGGACTAAAGAGGAGGCTGATAGGCCTGACATCGCTTTCGAGTTGAGAAAGGCAGCAGCTCTCTCTGCAGCTCATCCCTTCCTCCCCTCCTTCTTTGGTTTCACTCCAAAATCCTATTAGATCTATTAATGACATGAGACACAAAGTCAGAGTGTGTGGCAGAACAAGAAATTAAATCAGGCCACCTTATTTACACCCTATCACTGTTTCTGAGATAGAACCATACCACAAAAAAAAAAAAAAAGCTTTGATAGTGTGCCTAAGAATAAATAACCAAACCCTACCCTCCAAAAAGGGGGTTGTGCACACTCCTGTATATTGCCTACGGCAGCAGATTTGCAGCAGAACTGCAAACTGAATGCTTGCAGGGCAACCCTGAAATACTGTTTAAAGTACATTATTGGGTTTATTTTGCTTTCTCAACTTTCTCAAGTTTCTGCTGTTGGTACAAACAAAGGACTTAGAGGTTGGAAAATTAACTAGACCTCTTATCATATGTGTATGTTGAACTGTCACAGAACTACACTTAATTTCTGAATATGAAAGAAGTGCAAGCTGGTGCTTATAAAGCGTGCATTCCTTTGCCCTCCTCTCCCTTCTGTTTCGCTTCCTCTTTCTCTGTCTTGGCAATGTTTGGCATGCTTCAGGCCAGAAAGGTCTACAAAATACATTCAGGACCTTTATACACAAAGTTAACAAATTATACATTTATTACAAACTTTTGTCATTACTAGGGGAGAGGAAGAACCCGCACTTTTGTGCAGCAGAATACACCAGTGTGTATTTTATGAATAACTTTGTTACTGAACTTAAATGGGGAAAATGGTGCTGCTTTATTTCTGTAAAATGAAGCACTAGTTAAACCGTTAAACTAGAACTGCACTGCTGTTGCTGTCTGTTCCCCAGAAAGACCTCAGAAATCTCAAATCTCTGTGTCCCCGCGGTTATTTAAAGAAACCAAAGGTTACATAAAGCTTCCAGATGCTGGTATCTGTGACCTTTACAAGTATTCAACAATAAGAGTCCCCTATGAAATAAATCCATTATTTATATATGTAATATATGGTAATTCAGTAATTCAGCAGTGGCGTGGATGTTTCAGGATGAACTTCTACCAACACTGTTGAATCATGTCCCTGCAATCTCTTTTGAAGATTTTAATGAAGGCATGGTATACATCCTTGTATATATATACTTGTAAATATACATATATGCTTATATAAAATATGTTTATAGTACCTCCCAAGTCTTCCTTCTTGGAATGCACTTAATGTAAAGCTATTGAACAGTAATATATATGTGTGTATGTTTTAAAGATACTACTTATAGGTTCATCATGAGTCACAAACAACTGAAAATGAGTTCGTTTCAAAAATAAGCTACTATTAATGGAGAAATGTAAAAATTCCACTGGAAATTACTTTGATGGTGTCTTTAAAATTAATTCTGCCGTACACGCGGAAAGAAGCTGTTGTAAAAGCTGCTCTGGAATGCCTCTGAACCGGCTCTGGGGAGGTAAACTAGTGTTCAAGATATTTGATAGACTTAATAAAAACCCAGTGCACTTGGGGTTTCTTCAGTTGTAACATGCAGAATTTAAGCTCTCATCTGCGAGCGCGACTTGTGCCGGGTCCCTGCTGGGAGGGCGGGAGGGAGGCCAGGAAGGGAAGGAACAATGCTGCCATTCAGGCTCCCCCATTCAGCTCAGCCACATCTGTTTACATGGCCTGCACCCACCTCTGAAAAGGGTGGTCCTCCCACCTCCATTTCATCTCACATGGCCCTGAATGGCGAGCTGTCTGAAAGCTTTTCTGCTGGAAATCTGCAGTTTCAAATTTATTTTATGAGAACAGAGCTGAAAGACAGGCTAACAATAACGTTTGCACATTTCTGTAGTCTGGTTTGGATTTTATTGTAATCTGAGAACAACTGTAAAATTGTCCAAAACTACCCAGTTTCAAAATAAGTCTAGCACACAGGATATTCACACTGAACTTGTGGGCTGAATTTTGCATTTAGTCTTTCAGTTACATAGGTTTTTAAGGAGTTTTCCTGTAAAAATAATTTTATGGCTCAAACATTTTTGAAACAACACTGACAGTGCTCAGAGAAGATCTAGAAGATAAATTTTACCCAAAACCATTTCTGCCTTACATACAACCATGTTTAGAATCCACGGCTTTACATTCTGCATTTCACTAAATAGTTCATGTAGAAATACTGTGACTCCAATAAATTTCAATCTGTTTAGTTACCCGTTCTACAAATTTCAGACTGAACATTGTTTTGCACAGCAGATACTTCACAGAAACCAATGTATTTAAGGGATTTTAAAATAGCTGAAGACCAACAAGCTGGCTCCATGTTCTAATCTGAACTGAAATTTCAGCTGATAGTGAAATGGTGCGTGTCCTTCAGAGAGTCAGAGGAAGCCCATGTTAACTTGGGAAAGCAGGAGATGCTCAAAGACCCTCAGGCCTATGGTTGGCAACTCTCAGTGCACTAGTTTTACACAGAAACGTATATGAACAAAAGGCAGACTTTGTGAATTCAATGTCAGCATGATTTGTCTCCATTGATTAACTGCATTCAATGAACTTACAGAAGTTTTGCCTGAATAAGATATGCAGGCTCATATGTCTGCCAAAGCCATCACAGTAATTGTACCGTAAAACTGCTAAGTCTGCAAGTGTGCTGAAATTCGTGTTGTAGCTGACGTGGTGGTATCACAATACATTGTACGTATAATACAGAGAAAATCTTGCAAGTTTCAAAGGAGATTACAAAGAGAAGTTGTTAAAGAAAAACAAGATGGTCTGCTACTTACGAGGTATTAAATGACAGAAAATGAGATAGACAGAATACGAAAACTTGAAAGAGAGTCTCAGGAAAAGATTACTGAGATATGAACTCTCAGGTGAATTACTGTGAACTTGTGTAGTGGTTGGTGATGGGGTACTGCTGGGCAGACCTTGATGAACATGTAGTTCAGTTGGCATATTTTTCCTTCCAGGTGCCAAAATGTATTCAAGACTAGCTTACACTATGTTATTTATTCTCCTGATGTTATTCTTCTGGATTCATTAGTTATCTTGATTAAGGTAAGATCCTGCAAGTGAGAGGATCTGAGCAAACTGCCTATTCAGCACTGAACTTGCTCAGTGATGGCTGTCACTGAGCCATCAAAACACTGTTTTGAACTTCTCTTCCATTAAGATATATAATCTAATGATTTCTTTATGCACAAAACAATAATTTATTGAAAGGTTCTGGCAGAACCAGGGACTGTTGTTTAAGTTGAGCATTCTCTTCTCTATTTTTGTTTAATATAAATATAAATGGAGTTGCTTAAATATAAATGAACAAAAGAGAGAGAAATCCCATTTCTTGTTCTTCATGTTCCTATAGGGGACAAGAAAAGAGTAGCTCCTTCACTCTAGAGGATGCACTCTATAGTTAAGTGAGGAGACTGTCAAAGGGCCCTAGGGTTGTAGAGATTTGCCAGACTATGCCCATTTCAAACTAATGTTTGTCTGCTCCATAATCTGCAACCACACCACCTACATCATGGGAAGTAAAGAAAGAGGGTGATGAACAGCACCAAGCTGTAAACTGAATCCTGTTACTTTGTGATTAATGCAGTCAATCTAGATCTACATCCCAAACTTTATCCTTCACATGTACCATTGTACCCAAACATCATAGCACAGCTGATGAATATATACTATTATCTGAGATGCATCATTCCAGGAGAAGAGCATGTACTTGGTCAAACAAAAAAACATACAGAGTGAAATCACAGGGAACATGAACCTAATCTGAATATAACCTAGGAGCATTACAGTTTTACCACAATGATATGCTTGAGAGTAATCTCCTCCCTGTTCAAGTTTGAAAAAGCTTTGCCAGTGACATCAGTGGGGCCAACATATTACCTTGAAGGGTCAAGATTTACAGAATAAACTGATATAGTATTAGGAAAATGCCTGAACATACAAGGAAATAAATATTTTAGCATCTGAAGTAGAAATCATGCACTGTACTGCAGCTGCCTGAAAGAAAAAAAAAAAGGCTACAAAAGGCAAGTAACTGAGCAAAAGGAGAAAAGTAGAGTTTTATCAAAGTTACAGCATAAAATCAGGTCATTAAACTTAACTATTTTTTTTCCCCTCTTCTGCATTTATCTTGCGTAGAGGATAAAATGTTACTTCTACTGAACAAAAGAGAGTAATTTAAGTCTATAGCTAAAAGTTAGCAGAGTATGACCAGCTGAAAATTCAAGTTAGACATAAATTTTTTGAATAAAATAATTGCCACAAAAGAATAAATGGTACAGTATTCTGGATTACAGTTATACATAGGCTTCAGTGACCCCTCTCACTTTAGTTTGTTTTGGTTTGGGTTTTTTTACTGTATTCAATAGTGTTCATTTGAATGTAGATCAATACAATCAATGGTTTTGGTTACTGATTTTCATGATGTTGAAACATAGCTTATACCCCTCATGACAAGGATTAGAGCCCTTTATCTATCTACAAAGCAAGCACTACAAATATAGGGGAAAAGATAACTCCTGAAAACATTTTACCCCACATTTCCTCATATGGTGACTTAAAAATTTGTCTTAAGTAGTATGTAGTCTACTAAGATTTCCTAAAGGATTTTCACTTATTAGCAGTCATGATCATACTTTGATGGTATTTGAATGTGTTCCCCTAAGAAAATAATATGTCCAGAAGCAAACTTCAGAAACATCTCTGGCAGAACACACTCTATACTGAAATGAAAAATCAGATCTCCCCGCATGTTCACAGATTTATGGTTTACATCTATGAAACGAACATAAACATCATGATGTCTCCTGAAAGGACTTAAAAATAAACTGAAACTTTTCAAAGGGCAGATTTCAATTTAAACCAGATGAATGTTTTTCTTTTCATCAACAAAGAAATATTCACACAGCCCCAGCATATAATAATTCTTCTCACAGAGGTAATGCTACTAGATAGTGACGACTTTTACCATGCTGCCTGTTGTAGATAAAGACCCTTTAAGCTGTGGCTGGCTGGATGCTTATGTTCCTTACTTGAACATTTGAACCTGTTGCTTGAAGGGGAGGGGACAGGGGAGGAAGGTGAAAGACTATATAGCATTGCTAATCCCTTGAGCCATCTGGTGACTTGAGGCCATGCTTTAGATCATGCTTATATTGAAAACCTATTCCTTTCATTCAGTTCCCTTCCCTGTGCCAATTTTTCATTGGCTTTTTTGCTGTGTTAGGATTTCTTGCAGTTAATCATGGTGAGAATCAATTGTCTTTTCATGCCACAGTAAATATTCACACTGGAAAGAGATTTTTACTCATTTCTTCCTCCCTTGCAGTGATTTGTAAAAGTTGCTGATACATTTTCATCAAACTGTGCTGAAAACAAGGATAAGATTTAGAAAGAAGAAAATAACTAATTCCATTAATATTTCTGTTTAATCTGGAAGAGTTTTGCCAAATGACAGATGCACTAAAATGTCCATATTATGCAGGGTCTGAAAAAACTGTACCTGGATACCACCTTAAAATCCAGCTACCAGAGATAGCATTTGCATGTTTATTTATCTAAGAACCAATCTGAATCTATACTTGTAAGCCTCTCAAACCTACTAAATTTGCACTTATACCAATATATAGCATATTGCATATTAAGCCTGTCCAAAAGGCTGATGACTTTTTAGAGTGTAAATGAATTTTTGATCTATTGACAAGTGCAGTTCTATATGAAGCCAAATCAATCATGTCTCTGCCACGAAGCAGAAGTGAAATTTCACAGCTATTCAACTTTGTTAGCTTTCCTACACACTTGACAAAATTACTCTTCAGTACTTTGCAGTTAACTTTCAATAACGTGCAGCCTTTGCCACTGTTTCTCATTCTGCACGTAAGATTATTTTTTCTATTGTGTTCCCTGAGGTAGCTGCAAAGCAATTCTGTCATAAATGTGCTGGTTCTGTGCACTCTAAATGAAATCATGTTCTGCTGCATGCTCTTTCCATATATTAATTAATTCTTTGCACTCCTCTTCTGGCTAGATGGCAGATGTGATTTGTGAACCTTTCTTTCCCAGATAACCTTCTTTAAAAAAAAAGACCCTGTCCTTTTCACTGTTAGATCTACTTTTTGAATAGCAAAATGAGAAAAGAAAGTCTTAAATCATAGAAAAGGTAGGAAAAAGCAGACCAAAACATCTGAGAAATTAGCAGACTCTAAAAGACCTCTGAAAGCCGGGAGCCTAAGTAATCTTTAAAAAGTGAGCCAAGGAAGTCAATAGCTGTTTGGGAAAGATACTCCAGTTTTTAAGCATTTATTGGGGGTTGACCCCGGTAGGGAGCTAAGTTCCACACAGGTGCTTACTCAGTCCCCTGTGGTGGGGTGAGGGAGAGGAATGAGAAGGGCAAAAGGGAAGAAACTCATGGGTTTAAATAAAGGCAGTTCAGGAGAGAAAACAAATGAAAAAAAAAAAAAGAAAGAAAAAATCATTCATGACTTCCCATTGGCAAGCAGGTGTTTAGTTATTTTCATTATAAATAACAGTTACTTGGGAAGACAGACTCCAAAACTCCAAACATCCCCCCTTCCTTCCTTTTCCCCCAGCTTTTCTGGCTGAGCCCGTCATCATATGGTGTGGGATTTCCCTTGGGTCAGTTGAGGTCAGCTGCCCCGGCTGTGTTCCCTCCCAACTCCTTGTGCCCCCAAAGCCTACTCGCTGGTGGGGCAGAGTGAGAAGTAGTAAAGGCCTTGATGTTCTGGAAGTACTGCTCAGCAACAGCTAAAACATCACTGTGTTATCAAAACAGCTTTCATTGCAAATCCAAACCATAATACTGGACAAGCTGCTATGAAGAAAACAAGCCCTATACCAGCCAAAACCAGTGCACCATCGTTTATGAACCTCATTCACATAGAGCCTGGTTAGAAAGGTGAAGTTGCACAGCTCTGACTCTCCATCCCACATGTGTAATACAGAGACTCTGGTTTAAGGTTCTGGCTCAATCTTTCGGGTCTAAGATAACCAGTGAATCAAATTTCATCTTATGAGACACAAAGGTTCACCGTTCTGGCATGAAATAGAAAACAAAGGATAAGTGATACGCTTAAAAACTAAAAATAACTAGTTAAATATACAAACCATTACTGACTGAGAACATCCCACTACTTGGCCAACAACAGTGCATTGTATCTTATTAGTTGGAAATAAGAGCCTGAAATAAACCCACTTTGTGCTTGTTGCTATTTATTAATGCAAAAACCTGCACACTAGAAACTATTACTAAACAGTTTGTACAGCAGTACCTCCAAGAGACACTAATGAAGATAGCACTTTGTTGTGGCAAAGGCTGTAGGAGCATGCAGTTAGACACAGATGAGATCAAGAAAGCTTTTGGGCTCTGAGGTACAAATTGGACTTAGTAAACCTGAATTACAAATTAGGATGCAATATTATTATGTCTGGCCCACTCAACCAGGGTGCTTTTGTACACCCAGTTGTAGTATTTATTAAGACTTGTTCCAGTTTCTACTCTAATCAGTACAAAACTAAAATCCCACTGAACTAGGGTGTAACAAGTCAGAGCTGAAGAACAGGATGGCCACTGGAACAAATAACTATATTTAACTAACTTATCTGGCATAGCTATGCTGTGTTGAAAATTGCCTTTACATCATAAAATATAAAATCCTTTGATCATCTACAGTCAACGTACAAGTGAAATACATTCCTGAAAATGTGGAGGAGGATAAGAAACTTCCAGCATCAGTATTTCCAGAATGCAAGACTAAAATTGTATTGAACAGTTATAGCTTAAGATTATTAGATAACAAAAAGTATAAGAAATAAAAAATGCTCACTTTATAAAGCATGAGTGAGCCACTAATTGACAGGAGCTGAAAAAAACTTTCTCTTGTTGGCTGGTTATTCGGCTGTAGATTCTGCTGCTCTGTCCTCTGAAGCATCTGGTACCGGCCATTACCAGAGATCAAATAGAGGACCAGATGGTCTGTTGGTTTCACTCATTACAATTGTATGACCGCTGAAATGTAAAAGCTCTTCACAGAACCAGAAGGACAGCATTTACCTCTGAATGCCTGATCTCTTAAGAAAAAAGACTCGTCATACCTCTGTGAATGCAAGAGAATAGGAACCCAATTTACCTCAGTGACACTTTGGTGTGGAAGAAGTCAAATTACTTGGGAACTTTTCTCACTGAAGAGGAACTGGCCTTATAGCAAGCCTTTGTGGCTTCAGGCTTATATTATCACAAAATACTATACTGAGGATGATTTGGGAAGCTAAAGCTGAAGCAGAAAATAGGTGGTGTGGCCTGGCAGGACAATATTATATCAACCCTTTAGGGCTGTGCTGAATTCCTGTGTCCTAAGCCAAGGTGTCTGTAATTTAAAAGCACTGCATATGATCCTGTGCATTTGCTTCGTACCAGAGGACTAAAGGACTAGTAGAGGTTAGATATTTGAAGAAGTCATACCCAAGAGGGGGAAAAAAATCGCATCTTAGAGGCAGGGAGTATGGGGAGCCCCAAAAAGACCTGAATATGTGGTACTATTTCATGTGTGTTGGCTTCCAGAGTCTTTCTGATGTTGTAGGTATGTGGGCTCATCATTTTAATTTTCCTTCCTGAAAGTATAATCACAATAAAAAATATGTACTTGATAGAAGCAGGATTGCTGAAATAAAGTAAACCAGCCTCATATCTGGGCTTGCTTTGTGATAGTGAGCCTCCAGAACAGCATCTCCTCCTCTCTTAATGTCTCCATAAAGGTGGCTCTCAAGGAGCCTGGCTCTGGAAACTTCACCTGCCTTAGCAGCGGCGGACAATGACCACTCTGGCTTCTGCATGTTGGAGTTCAAACATATTTATTTTCTGAGGTTTCTTGTTTTCCTTTTTTAACCTCCTTTTTTTTTAACTTCCTTTTTTAACCATCTCTTTTTAACCTCTATCCAAGAATTATTTGTGGTTTGGTTACTAATTTCTAAATTCAAATACCAAAAGTTTTAAATGTATAAAACCAGAAGTTTGTTGAGGTCCATTTCAAGTTGTTATGTAGCCAGAGAATATGCATCTGGAAAGATGCTCAGGGGAAAAAAAGAATTGTAGGCTTTTCTTCCTTGAATTCAGGAGCAGGACATGTATTTTCCTTATCATCACAGTGATTCATAGTGGAGAGTTACTGTCCCATGCTATAAACCTTCAATATGCCAAATATGCATAACTGGCTTGCCTCTTAACACTTTCTTCAGAGAAACGTGTTGCCACCCTTGTCTTCCCTTATACCCCTCTCCTTACTAACCCTAAACGCTCTGAGACCATTTTGTGTGCAAAACCAAAGCCTGAAAGCTACTGCATTGACTTACAGTGTAACTTGCACTGCGAGCTCCACAGATAACATCTTGTCTGTCTTGAGTCTTTTAGAAAGAGCTACATTCTAAAAATAGTATTGAAAAACATCAATTCTTACTAAAGAAAAGCAAATTACAAAATCACATCATATCAACACAGGCAAAGGGAAATACACTCTTGCATATGACATTAACACTGATACTCCTAAATTCAAAATAATCAAAACTGTGTAGAAAATAAAGTCTTCAGTAGCTGCTTTATTTTCTTTTTCAAAATATTCTTGTGCAAGACAGGGTTTTCAGAACAGGAAAGCTGTTATTTAAATGGGAGGCAATGAGGACAGAGCTGTGAGGCTTGCCAACCCTCTTGGAAAGTTGTAGTGATCCTGTGACAGGGTTGGAGCCGAATGTACTATGATGCATCCCATTTTCTTCAGGCAACAGAGGATGTTCATTTTTCCATTTCTCCTCAATTTGTACAAGGACACTGGAGATTCACACTCAAATCCCATCACTCCATAATATGAGTTTAGGTGCCTAGTTTTCCACACGACCCAAGAAAAGCCTTAATAAAAAACATAGCAAAGAGGATTCGTTCTGTGATTTTTCCTGTGGCTTCCCCTTCCCTTGTTTGTTCATTTATTAGATAGATCACATTTCCAATGCGTGATTTTCAGATATAATCAGGACTGACTTGTGGAGTTCCAGCTTGAGCAAAGTGAAAGAAGCAGTGAAATATGAAATAATAGATCTTAAAAATAGCTAGTACCTTGGATGGTAATGTTATCAAACTGCCTTGTACTGAATACCTTCTCACTGCATCATGTTTAATTTTCGGAAGGGATGAAGAGGAGAGACTGAGTTTAAAAAAAGGTTACCTAGCGAAAAATCTTTAGAAAAATCTCTACTTGCATAATGGTGGGAAGGCAGAAGGCTATTTTAGAAATCTAAATAATACATAAATAAATGAATAAAGCCAGATACAGATTTTCCAATACATGAAAAATAAATCCCAAGAATTTAAGCTGGGATTGACAAGGAATTCAAATGTAGTGTCATATTCCTTATACGGAAAAATGAACCAGTAAAAAGAAAGAAAAGAGAAAACAGATAGCATCTGCTTTTTCCAGGTAGCATTGAAAAGGAGACATGATTCTGCTTTTCTTCATCACAGTTTTCCATTTGTGGCTGAGTGCCAATCTACTAACAAATAGCAAGTGGTCTGAGTGCCGGTCTATTTAGTCTATTTCAGTGATCCTGGTTTTTGCATTATATAAATAATGGGGAAACTGCATGAAGTTCTGTACTTCACATTCCACATCAGCTCCCAAGGCTCCTCCTTCAGGAACTCAGAAAGCCTAACAGAAGACATACAAGGATACTTTGTGCCTTCCCAGTTACTCAGAGACAGTATTTTAAGAAGGAAAATGAGCTGTGGAGATAACTCCATCACCTCTTCAAATTAAGGAAGTTTACTTTCCCACCCACCTAATAACAAAAGGGAGTATCTATTCCAAAGTTACTGTTTTGCTCTACTGCAAAGCCATGGTGTTAAAATATCATCTGAGAAATAACATTACGAGCATGGGAGTTCAAAGACAGAAAGGTGTTTATATTCTTAACAAGATTTGTTTATTTTCACTAAGAAAATTAGTTCCATTGTATGTATTATAACATTTGCCACATTATTCTAAGTATTGTTTTCTGGTGTAGTCATGATTCCTTAATTAAGACATGATCAAAAAACACTGGTTATTCACTCGCATTCTTTGTACATTCCTACTAACCTGTGTTTTGTGAGGCTTTATCTGGGCACAGATTTTCTGTCTGTGCAGGAAAAACAATCACCCAAGATGTCTCACAGAGCAACCACAGAAAATATTTTCACTGTCAAATTTATCTGTCAGTGCTCAATAGATTAAATAACAAAGAAAAACAAATCCCTACCCTTAACCAATCCCTCTCTGTAGAAAGTATACACTTCAAAAATGGAACATCAGATGCACAGTTGCAATTATTTGTATTCGGATCCAAGTGCATAAAGTCTCGTGCAGAACCTGTATGTTTAATGTGCCCAGTTTTCCACGTGACCTAACATAAGTATTAAAGGAGAGCAGTTATGTAAAGAAATCCTAGGATCTTTCACTCAGTTTCCCTTCCACCTGTCTGTGCACTTCTGGCAAATGCCATGTTACTGGGACTGTGACTTTCAGAGGCAGTCAGTCAGATCATCTTGTGAAATCCAGGGTTATAAGAGAAAAGAGTGGAAACTGAAGTTAAAAAAACATAGCCGGTATTATACCATCACACTGCTTCACACGGAGTTCTCCCAGTCAGTCAGGGTAATGCATTCAGAAGGCAGAAGGGAGTCATACATAGAATTCTTTTTAAAAAAGACTTATTTTTCAATTATTAAAGTAGTGCTATCATACAGAATGTCTATAGGGAATTGCATAATTTTATGCTTTTTCTTTGGTGATTGGGGACCACGTTATAAAATATAAATGTGTTCTTTTATTTCTTGCGAGTGCCTTCTAAAGGACCCTTGCATTGCACATCTATTTCATTCCACAGTCTTTTCTCTCTGTTTTTGTCCGTGCTGGTAGGGCT
>JANHGB010049719.1:0-19260 GCA_026283785.1 Coracopsis vasa
TTGGAAAGGACCTTAAGATCATCTAGTTCCAACACCCCTGCCATGGGCAGGGACAAAAAGTCTTCTAAATCATTGTGCCTCTAACCTTTTTCCTCCTCCTCCAAGTAAATAAATGTTATATACCATTTATTTTCTGCTTCTGTTTTCATTTTCATGTCCTTAAACTTTTTCTGAAATTCTTTTTCTATGTAAAAACTCAGGCACTGATGCCAATAACACTTCTGTAGCAGGTATTACTTAAAAAATAATCCCCCAAATCATGAAACATACTAAACCCAACATAATTTGGCAATGTCATAATAATCAAAGGTCTGGTAGAAGCAGTGGTGCTCATTTTGGATTAGTACAGTTGTTCTGATGTCTCTCCCCATGTTAATGTGATCAGATTTTCATTGTTAGATTACCTGCTTCTGAAGAGCAGGCTTGAGGCTGTATTCATCCACCTGTCAACATTACTGTGAAACTCCTTCAAGCTACATTTACTTGTTGTTGTGTGGATATTTGACATTTTGTTGACACTGGGAGACTGACTTTTGGCAGATAAATGTGCCTGACCTTTTCTTGGAATAACTGCTTCCTTCCCCTTCCCCTTTCCTTTTGTCCAATGGCAAATTGGTTTAAGAGACAGCCTCATGCCAGGATGTGTGCAAACAGCTTTAGAAATGATGGTTCCCACTACCAAAGTCCTACAGCTTGGCTAACCATGAAGAAGATGATTGTGCTGAAACCCTTATTGCCACCGTGCCTGAGTTGTATTTTTTTGTTGCCGTACTGCCTAGTCATGGGCCAGAATCCTGCTGTTTTAGATGTTATGCAAACACAGAACAGGGTGTCCTTGCTGTAATGAGTCTGTGTTAAGTACAAAATGGCGACAGGGATAAACAAAATAATGATGCAGCTCTGGGCAGACTTGGCTGCAGGCTGTTGTCAAGGCATGGTCACAAAAATTACAGGAAATGCATGTTAGCCATGAAGAGATTCATAAGGGAAAATAAAGATGTGTATTTAAGAGCTTAAGTAATGAGTATTAGATTGGCTCATGAGCTGATTGCACAGCACAGTTAATGCTTTGAGTTGGTTTTTTTTCCAAAATAGATATTAAGTGATAGTTGAGGCAAAAGATTTTGTAAAGAACAAGAGCTTAAAATACTTGTAAATTATGGGAAAGAAACTCATAGGGAGAGACATTCATAGGAAGACAAAAATGAGGTGAAAATGGGGTAAGGGGAGATGGGAGTTTTACTGTGGATGCAAAGGGCTGAAAATCAAGAAGCTGAGAAAGATGTGTGCTGAGAGGAAGAATGGAAAGTGAATTGCAGGTGCGGACTGATTTCAACAAGATCCGATGATAAGTGAAGTGTGATGGCAGGAGGAGAGGTGCTTGTTCTAGTTTCTAAAGACATACAACAGATGGCAAGAATTCTAGTTTGAAGACCTGGTAGTCCAAAGGTCATGGTACTGGGAATTTTCTGGTGGGCTTTGTCTCAGGCCTTTAAGCTGCTGGGTTTTCATTTAAAATAGAATTTTTTTGTGAAAGACGATGAAGTTAGAAGACTTGCCATCAGTAAGTTTTTATGGTATTGGTGTGGTTAATATTCTTGGTGTTGCTGCTACACTGTTGCATTTATTGCATCATATGTCCTCCTGGGGTGGCTAGTTTATCTGAGCAAACTTGGCTCTTCTAAATAACCTGTGGTGCCTTGGCCTGGGCTGGTTTCTTAGCCTTGAAGCCCCCTTCGGAAAACTCCCTGCTGAAAAAAGAGCTTGTTTCTAAGCCACTTAAAAGGCAAATCTCGTGTTGTTACAGCAGAGTATCATTTTAATGCTGATAGCAGCTGATAAGAAGATTGTTTACCCAAAGGACAGCTGTAGCAACAGCCTTGGGCTTCACTCATGCTCCCTCTGATATGTTGGAATAAGTTTGTAGGCTTTTCTCCTAGAGTAAATTGTTTTCATTACCTCTGGCCATGGAGCCTGTTTCTACACAAAATATACCTGGAAAACCTTACTGAGTTAATGCTCCTGTTGTAAGTGCTCAGGTTTTCTCTGTTGCTATCACTAGTTGATCTCTGAAGATTATAGTGGCTTGGGGAGGTTTTAGTTGAAAAAGCCTACAATTGAGGAAGATCTGAAGAGGAGCGTACTTTCTTCTCAACAGATCCTTAGGAGAGGTGCAGCAGCGCATATTTGTTCAAGTTCATGGAACATCAGGCAAAGATTCAACTCTGTTCACTTAACTGCTTCATACGGTGGGTGATATAAAACTCTGGTGCTGTCCTCATAAACATAAAAGCCTACAACTTGAGCATCTATCTAAGCAATTACTTTTAGTAATGAAGATTTCTGTATTTTCTGGTGGGATTCATGGAAGTCCTGCCATGCTCAAGTACCCAAGTCTGTGCCTTTCACTGATTCGGGATCAAATAATAGAAACACATCTTAGAGAACAAATTCTGTTGTTTGAAAGCTTATTTAGCTTTACAGCAGAACAAAATGGATCTTTCTGTGTGTGTGAACTGAAGCTGTATTGAAGCTTCAGTTTCCAGGAAAATACCTGTTTCACTCTGAGACTCTGAAAATGAGTGAAAATTTCATCCCGGGTCTCGCCGAATCTACCATTAAAAATGTCGTTAAAATGAGCAAGTTTCCATGGAATGTCTTTTGACAGAAATTGCATGATCAGAACTTCTGTGCGCAGAGTCATTCATTCCTATTGCAGCCTGTGTATTTCATTTTTTAGAGTTTTTGTGGTTTCAAGTTTTCCAACTGGTTAAGTTCCTCTGTGAAAGAGCATAAATCAGGAATCTACAGAACAAAAAGAGGAGCGGAGAGAATGTGAAAATGGGTTGCTGAGAACAATAAGAGAAAAAATTAATCGTAATTACAATTCAAATTGAAAACAAATGCAAGGATATATTTTCCTCTTTTTTTAAGCTGTATTCATCTGGGTTACCTTTCCTTTTTCTTTCATGCATTTTGTCTGAGTTTTAGTTATAAAGCATGCACAACAGAAGTTAATTTTAGCTCTTTTGAGTTATGGTTGTGCTTTTCATTTTCTTGCAGATGTTCTGCACAGCAAGACAGGCTTGTTGGGTCTGTTGCATTCTGCCCACAGAACATTACTAACATGCAGCTGTGCAGAAACGTCTGGATAGCTTGGCTTGAAAGAATTTTGAATATGTGCATGTGAATTTCTTGCTCTAGCTTTGTGGCCTGTGTGTTTCATGGGCCACTGTTTCTCTGACGTGAGCAGTGGAGGACTTTATCTTTTTTCTGTCTTCCCCCCAACCCCCTCCTGCATATTTTTTTAATACTTCTGGCCCCTTCCAGTAAGGCTAGAGCACACATGAGCTTATTTCTGGGACGAAGGAGTAGGAGGAGAAATGGAAAGCTGCTTGTTTTCAGCTCAAGCCTTGGGTGCCTGCTGACCATCACGTACAGGCTCATACAATTGATGGTGTGCTGATATGATGCACTTGAACTTAAATGCATCCAGCTTATTATAGAAGTCATGCATCTTCCTTGCTTTTTACACTGCCACCTTTTTTAGATATCCCCTTCTATTCCACAGGCCTTCCCAGCTTCCCCCATCTCATAATTTCTCATTCATTATTCCAGACTTTCTAGGTTTTTTGAAGCTCTTAGGTTTTCTGCCATTCCAATCAGTTCAGTACTGTGGCTCTTATGATACCTTTAATAGAAACTGCAGTAGGTTTGTATGCTTGAGCATTGTAGGTTTGTATGCGTAACTCTGTTACGTGGAGTTGATTTGCATGTTGCATCCAGAATTCTGGGGGCCAATATAACATTTTTGTCTGGTTGCTTAGACCACTTGGTGGACACTGTCTTTTGTGAGTTTTTCTACACAGATCATCTACTTTACTTAGCTTAAGTTAGACACAGCTATCTTTCTTCAGGATCTGACAGAAGATATGCTAGCAACATCTCTTTTTTCCTACTTTGGTGAAAAGCAATTTGATTTTTTTCTGATAAACTTGGCTGGACATCAGAACAGATTATGAATGTTATCTTTTTCTGATCAGATTTGATCCAGCTGCTGTTGAGCTTGAATGAAGTTTTCCTGCTGATCAGGGAGAACTGTGCCTTTTGTGCTGGAGTGGGCTTTTGGTGTGTGTGTTTTTTGGTTGTGCTTTCCACTGAATTCAAGTTTAATGCCATACTATTGTATAACTACTCATTTGCAGGTTTTTTGAGGTGGTTGCAGATAATGGGAATCTTGAGGTTAGATTTCTGATCATATTTCAATGTGGTATAGCATCTTCTGCTTTTTTTGTTGTCTTTTTTCTCATCTGTTTCCAGGTCTTTAATATCTCCTAATTATACAGCTTAAAGTTGTGCTGGCTTGTTTGCTGGTAGGGAAATCTGGTGACTGAAAGTTGGAAAATTCTAAAGGTTTGCAATTTAGGCACCTTTGAAAGTTTTTGGTTTTAAATTTTGTTGTATGGGTGCAAAACCAGAAGTGACTAAAGCCACCAGCTTCCCATTTAATTGCATCCTGAGCCCTACAATGGCTAATAACCTAATAAGGTAGGCAGAAAGGAAGCTGCCTTTAGCAAGGTTTACTGGTACACCTATGTAGCAGAGCAGATGACAATATGCTTACTCTGCTTGTGGTTTTACTTGGCCAGATGTGAGCCAGATGTGAAAAACTATAGTTGTTTTAGTAATGTTATGCTAGTAAGCTTTTTCTCTCAACTAATGCCAGTTTTTGTCTAGACAGAGACTGGACATTAAGGGAGCAGAGTATGTGCAGACATACCTAGCTGCACTGAATGGCAGAAGCTTCCCTACTGATACAGAGACCAAGTTAGCTTTGTCAAGGTGGGGAAGGCTGTATGTGAAACATCATCTCTTGGGCTTCTCCATGGCTTTGTCTATTAACCATCAGTTTCCCCTCTTTTCTATCCATACATGTGTTTTTAGCAGTAATTGCTCTTTCCTCTGGGTTTCCAGATATGGGGACCATACCAAGGGCTGTAAGGGAGCTTTATTATTTATATTACTCCCCTCTGAGGATATATTCTCTGGTTCCACCTACTTCATGAGTTCCCAGCCATTGCTGTCGACTCCACAAGAGCACTGAAGAAGTTACGTGAATGGGTTAACTTCCTACTTTGGTCTTCCTGTTGCTTCTTCTTTTTTTTTGGTGTGCACTGGACAAAAAGGCTTTACAGTTAATGTCATCCTTGCAATGCATAGGAAGACACTTTTGTTCAATAATTTTGCATTGTTCAAATGTGAAAAATGCAGCCTCAAAAGCCAGTTTTGTCTTACCTTTAATGACCAACTGAAGTAATTGGAAAGAAAATATTTAAATCCTAAAATTCAAAGCTGTCCTTGAAAGTTTGATGTTTGCTTCCCACTAATATCACCATTAATTTACCATGTTGGTACTCAGAGTTGCACCCATGAAGTGATTGTTCTAATGAGCTAGAAGCACCACAGAACAGAAAAACCTTTTTCATTTCCTTATGACTTGCAGCTTAGTTTCATCTAAAAGAATTGTACTGAATTGGTGGCTACTTAGATTCTTGTCTAATGAGGGAAAGCATAGGCAAGATAGATATTTGTTTACTTCAAGGACCAGGAAATTTAAGAAAGCTGAGTGGGCTGCTATTTCTGTCAAGAAAATACTTCTCTTGCAATTATAATCATTTTTTCATACTAGCAAAATAAAGTGCTGTCAGTTTGATATTTATGAAATACATTCTAAACTGTAGGAGAAATCATAGAATAAATAAGCTGTTACTGACCTTGTTTTCTTGAAGGTGAGGCTGATGCTCCATCACTAGCTTGGCTGACTCACAGAATGGTGGTAACCACATTTGTTGTGGAATCTTATTTAATCACTTTGTCCTATATGTTCATTTTGAATACTTGTATCTTAGTTTCCAACCTATTTTATTTTATTTGTGGGCAGCTTGGTGAATATTAAGTTACAAAAGCAAGTAGTAGGGTAGGTGCCTTTCTTCATTCTTTGCAACACAGCTGGGAAGGATGCTCCTTAGGCTAAGGTCTTACCAGTCTCTGGGTAAGATGCTGAACTGGATTCTGGCCTTTGGGTTTGGGCTAAATGCTGTCTTTTGTAAGTGTTTTGTAAGCTCTTCTTGTGACAGCTCTAACTAGAAAAAACTGAGAATTCAGTAGTTCCTGAAGCTGCTCTAGGTAATATCAAAACTGAAAGTACGTGGGATTTTTTGTTTGTTTGTTTGGTTGTTTGGGTTTTTTTGTTTGTTTTGTTCTATTTTATTTTGTTTTTCTTGGGTTTCTAGCTTGGGTTTTTTGTTCCTTGGGTTTCGAGAACTACACCCAACCCCAAAGGTCTGTGTTTTGGATCCAGAGATCCGAATCAACACTCAGACCTCTAGAACTGGAAGGTTGATCTTACTGCAAAATTGTGGTTCATGACTACTGTGATGATACTGCTCTTTGGTTATCAGTTACAGTGAAAGTTTATGTACATGGACAGGCCCTGGAGAGGCAGTTCTATGTTAGCAAGGTTATTGTTTCACAAATATTTAGAATAAGATGAGTTTTATCTGCTTAAAGCAATTTATTGTTGGCAGTCAATCTATGTAAATTATTTCTTTGAGCTCCCCTTGTAGGACGAAACACTGTTACCCACTCTGAACTCATGTGCCTTTTTAGGCAAAGACACTTCTAAAAGTCCAAGAATACTGTCTTTCTGTTTTACTAATAGAGCAGGGTTTAAATCCTGCTTGACCTGTGAAAATCTGAAGACAGTCTTACATGTGTTAGGAACATCCAGATTGGATTAGTGTAATTCTTTGTTTGTAGTTCTGCCAGCATCGTCATTCAGAAATTACTGCTTCAAAACACAGTAAAAAGAATGATCTCTGGCGCTGCAGAAATAAGCAAGTTAAACAATCCAGACGTCTCTCTTCAGAGGCTCCCAGCTCTAAAAAAATTGGCTGGAACATCTGTTTTCTGTCTTAAACTCTTTAATGATTAGTTTCCTAATTGTTTGACTGAGTGTCTGTATATGCAGAGACCCAGGCATTTTTGAGGTAATGCTGGACTGCTGGCACTAAAAAGCAATACTGAATAGATAAAATACAATCAATTTATATGAAGCACTTTTTAAATAATGTCTTCATTGCAGCAAATTTTCTATGAGGATTTTTGTTAAATTCATTTCTTGATGATTGCAACTAGTATAGCTCCTCAGCTGATGGTATGTTGGAGAGTTTTGGATTACTATTTTAAAGAGTTGCAGTCCTACTTTGGGATACCTCATTAGAGGTATTTGATGAACAGACATAGAGTGCATGGCTTGGTGTTCATTATTCGGACACATAAGAAGTCTAAAAAGGGAATCTATTTCTGGTCTATTCATTGCTTTGTAGTTTGGGAAAGAACAAAAGCAAATGCTTAACTTTAACCATATGCTTTGCTAGAACATAAGAAAATGTTCAAATATTTCCCTGTGTACTTTGTGGAATTAAGTTGCATTGAAGCTTTTATGCTCTTCCAAGCTAAACAGGTTTTCTGCATATTGTTTTGTGCAGCCTGCTCCTGATGGGAACTTGGTCCTGAAGAATGTTTTCTGGACTTTCTCAGAGCCATCGTATCTTTGCAGGTGAAGACTGAGTCTAGGAAGTTCCTTTTCTGTATGTAGAATGTGGAAAAGTCACCCACCAAAGAGAATATAATAGCATGTGCTTCTGTTTTCTGTGTCAGTTCCACCCACACAAATTGACTTTGTGACTTTTTTTAAACAAGTGATGTCAGTGGGTAGATCAAGAGTGAGCTTAATGGAAAACCTGATTTAGTTTCAATAGTATCCTCTCTGGTTTTGTTATCAGTATAATTCTGCACCTGTGTCATACAATAAAATGGGTCAGTAGAAATTTTTAACCTTCCCAGATTTAAAGTCATGAGTGTATGTTGTGATAATGATAATCAAGAATGATAACATGCCTTGTTTGCTTTTAGTCAAGAGGCAGCAGAGGTGCATGACATGGAGAGTTTCCAACAGGTTATTTATTACTTCTCAGTTGGAGTTTATCAGGCCACCTGTATGGTGGCAGTTAGTAATGTAAGTAGACTCTTACTTTTCTATTTCTGAATCATTATCACAGCAATGAAACTGGAGGAGTGTAAGGCTTCCTGTGTGCTGCTACTTTTAATGTTGCTTCTTTAAGATTCATTTTTTGAAGATAGAGCTACCAAATACTCCTTTGTACGTCAATCTTCTACTCTCCCACTTAATCTCATGCATAGATTAGTATTTAAGTCTTTTCTGTAACATTTCTGTGTGGGTCATGTAGGCATTTTTGTCAAATGTATTTTTTAAAATAATTCTGATTGTTCTAATAATGTGTAAGTGGTTTGCACAGAAAGAAAAGAAATAGATTGGAAATCTGAGTAGAGAAGACAAAAGGACATTTCATCAACAAGGTATACTTTACCAGTGCCATTCTTTCAGTATCATCATGCTTTTAATTCAACATGCTAGATTGCAGCATGAAAAAGCTAAGGATGTCTGTAAGGTGTTTATCCTTAATTTGTACTTACAGAAGAAACTTTTTAAACTGCTTGAAGTGTTTTGCCTTTAGGTGTGTTTAGAAATTTTAAATGAAGTATTCTATGATTAAAAGTGTGAATTCATCAAAATATAGATCAACTTCAGCAAAATTTCCTTGGTTTAGTTTTTGTGAGAACTGGAGCGAGTGTGAGCCATCCCAAAGTGTCTTGGCATCTGGGAGAATCAAGTTTAGGAATACAGCAATTTCATAGAAAGGACTAGACCCCTATCAGCTCCTCAGTAACTGAAATGGAGTAACAAGTACCTCTCCTAAGTTACAGTAGTGCCTACGTATATGTTTATTGTGTACAGAAGATCTGAGATAATGTGAATTTGCTTAACCCTAAGGTTGAAACTGTAGATATTTCCAATAAGTTAATAGTTGGCTATTTATGTGGTTTGGGAAGATTGAGGACATAGACACAAGCAGGTTACTGAGCATACACCAGCTGCATTAACTAATTGTAACACATGCCCCAGGACTGAGGTAAGCATGAACAAATTTAACTTATGCAAATGCTACTGGACCAAATTCTGCTTTTCACAAGAGTTTCCTCCAAAGCAGTATTTCCAAAAGGAAACTCTGCACTTGACCTCTGGTACTGTACCCAGTGCAGGTGCCTGTGCTGCATGGATAGGTTGCTGATGTTCACACAACAGTGAAAAGTGCAATATGTGTCTTTGTTGCCAATGTGGGACATACTGAGTGGATAAGATGCAAGAAAGCAAGACTTGAGACAGTCTTACAAGATCTCCTCTTATATGAGAACTTGCTGAAGCACAAAACTGAGATAAATTTCCCATGGTGGTACAACACTGTTCTGTTTCCCAGCACAGTGAAGTATTGTGAATAAGCTACCATAAAGGGTAGAAAAGAGTTTAGAAAAAAATCTGAGTGGCTGGGTATGGATGCAGCTTCCTTGCACATTTTAAGCTCTTTATTTTGTGGCTGATTTTCTTTAAACATGTGATACACGTCGCCAGCCTATACTTAAAACTCTATTCCCCCAAATGATGTTAAAATGTTTCAATAATTCAGCTGGGAAATGTAGAGTACAATTTCTTTCCTTTTAAGGGTTGAGAGGTCCTTATCTAATGTTTCTAACAGTTCATCTGTTAGGTTCTTTCTACCTCAGACTGTGCCTTTTATTTCAAGTGAAATTGCAACAGATTTAATGAAGGGAACATTTTGAAACCAATTTTCTGTCTTCTTTCCCTAAAGGGATTAAACTGCTAATGTAAATGCTCACAATAAGGCAATACTCACACATATGATGAAATTTGAGATCCAATCATTCTCTAGCATTCACATACTTAGAAAGAGTTGATTAAAATTAGTGCACCCTTCATGTGCCCCTGCCTTTTCCCTCAATTTGTCACACTATCAAGAGAATCAAATAGAAATTCCATTGGATTTTAACAGATTTAACCCCTGCAGTAGACAGGTTATAATGAGCCTTAATTTGCGGGATGTGGTGGATGTCATACTATAGACCTGCATCAAGGTACAGATTTGAATGACAGTATGTATTTTCATGGCATTGTGTTCTAAAAACAAGTTAAAGGAAGCATTTCTGCAAGAAAAGGAGGAAAAGGGATGAGCATTTTCCCTTTGATTATGGGCTATAGAGACTATAGATTTTCTTTCAATTGGAATTCTGAATTTATCAATGTAAAGAAAAGAAAAGCCATACTCCTGACTAGAGTCAGACTACACATCTTTCTGGCAAGGAAAAAGCATTTTATTTTCAGAATTAAAATATTCTGACTTAAATATTTAATAAAGCACTGGATTTTGTTTTTTTTCTCCATCCCTGGCAGTGTTCAAGGCGAGGTTGGACAGGGCCTTGAGCAAGCTGTTCTAGGGGAGGTGTCCCTGCCCAGGGAAGGGGAGTTGGAGCTAGACAATCTTAAGGTCTTTTCCAACCCTAACCGTTCTTATTTCTATGTTTAAAAGGGAGTTCTCTCCCACACAAACCACATGGGTGTCTGACTGGTAAGACAGACTGGTAAGGAGGCTTGTTAGTCTTCAGTAGCCTATCATTTTTTTTTTAATTATTAAACATTTTAAGGGGTGTGGTATCTAGTCAACTAACTAGGAAAGGTCTACGGGTTTGAGATTTAAAACACAAAACTGACTCTGCCAAGCATTAATGCTGACAAAAAATTTCACAAGATAAACCAGAGATAGTATGGAAAGAAACTGATGAGTAGGTTGGTGGTTGCTACAGACCCTGAGGGCAGTTCACAAAAATGATTTGTGAAATGTTTGTAGCGATAAGAAAAGCACCTAAAAGAAACCTTGGAGACTGATCATGAGGGATTTGCATCACTCCACTATTGATTAGAATAATAACCATGCAAAAACCAAGGAAGGTGGGCTTTTAGAGCTACTCTAGTTTAGTGCTACTTTCATAATGCAATTTGTTGAATGGTCAATATAGCCAGAGGATGTTTTGGACCTAATCCTTGGAAATGAATCAAGTGCTTTATGATTTAATAAGGCTGGAAAATGGGTACTACTTGTATGTGAGTAAAACCTTCTAGTGCTATCATCCAATTTGAAATTCTTGTTAAGAGAGAGCACTAGATGAAGCAACAAGAGAGTGACTTTGAGAGACTGTAAAATGCCCCAAGGTATTTTGATTAGAATTCATCAGTTTACAGCAAAAGAGTGGTACAGCAGTCAGAAGAATTGCAGCTGACATTCATCCCAATTGCGCTAAGTGTGTGGGCAAAAGGACAGCAGACACCATTGTGGGGAAAAAGGCTCAAGGCAGGATGTAAGCAACAAGTATGCAGCTTTCAACATACAGCTGACTGTATAAACAAATTTGTTTTAAAGATAATTGAGAGTAAATATGAATACTGAACATGGAGAGCCATGTGGTGCATTCTAACCTGAGGTCAAGGGTTTTCAAAATATACTGACAGTGGTGTGTAGGTATGTGGGAAACTGGTTCTCTGGGGAGCCTGGGACAGAGCTGAGAATGGAGAATGAAAAAAAACAGCTGACACTTGTTTTATTTGAAAACAACAACAAAAACTCAGCAAAAAAACCCCACCCACAAAATAAAATGTGCTTATTTCCTGGGGGTGGTGGTGGTGTTTTTAGAGAGAAAGAAGAGAAGAAATGTGGCTTTGGCAAGGAGATGGGTGAATTAGCTAAAATTTGAAGGAGCAAGCTAAAACAAGTAAACAGACCGAGTAGCAGGTGACATGTTCATCAAGAAGTTAGATTATATTCAGAGCTGAGGAGAGGAGAGAAGAAATCTCTCGGTATTAAAGGAAGAAAAGGCAACAGATGAAGCTTTTATCTGAGTCAGGTTAGGAAGCTTGTTTTCTAAAATTAGAGAAGCAACAAGAACCACAGAATTTAAATATCACACAGAAACAGATTTTCATCCAAAATGAGGGGCAGGGTGTATTACAGCACTTTTTGAGGAAAGAATTAAATAATTTCTCTTGGGAATTTCCTGAACCTTTGTCCATATTGGCTAAAGAATCTGTGTGTTCCTCTGTGTTTGTAGGAATAAAGCTTTGTCCAGTCTTTCTGCTTTTCTCTTATATGATTGAAGAAATACTACAGTGCATGAAGCTGCTTATTCTTACATGTGCAGGCCCATGGCCTAAGCAGCCTGATCCTTGTCTGAGAGTATTTATAATCATAGAATTGTGTGACCACCAGAGATCACCTTGTTTACCATATGCTATGTTATAAGTGAAAGAAATAACCATGCTCTGCAGTGAGAAGAATGAAGGACCACCCTGTAATGCAGTGTCATGGGTAGTCTGAAATTGAGTTTAGGTGTACCTGTCTTGTGTCTAGACTTCAATAAACCAGAAGTTTCATGGATGTTACGGCTTAGTCTAAGAAAACTAGTCTGATTGTAGCATCTTTGAAGAAATGATATATTCTTTCTAATGCCTGTCAAGCTTTCCTGACTCTTCTAGCATGATTACATGGGCAGGATTTCTAGTCAGATGAGATCCTGCTTATGTTAGCTGTCAATAGAGTAAAACAACCGAGAGCAGTTGTTTGATATGCTCAGTACCAAACCGTGTTTCGATAGCAATGGAAGAAAACTGATCTGTTACGCAAATAATAGTCTCCCTAATGGTGCCCGTTACCTATACACACTTCTATACTCGGCAGACATTGGTACAGAGGGGAAAAAGAACCCCAACAACCAACCTGGAAATTTCAAACTTAAAATGCTTTTGTTTCAGTGGGAAGATAATGCTCCCAGAACTCACCCCGCAGCTTCTGAAATTCTTAAAAGTTTTTTCATTTCAGTGTCCCTTGGAAACACTTTAATTTGTTTGCACTAACCCTTTACATTTTGTATACACATTAGAGAAGCAGTATCTTTTATTTCTTGAACATAAAATCCTAGTTACATAAAGTATATTTTCCCATCAGATCTCATGACCACTACCTGATTTTTATCTCAGGCTAGTGGAAAAATGTGGTTTCTTGGGAATGGAGCAAATGAGGGAGTATGTACTGTAGAATGCAGTCATACTTTAGTGCCCAGGAATAATACTTGGTGGGCCAGCTATAGAAATCTCCCTGAGGGCATCAGCCTAGTTTATGACTGTAGTTAAAAATAAAATAAAATGCAAACTGGATACATCAACTGGTGGAAGCCCAGAATATGGCTAAAATGTGATCACTTCTGTAACAAGTACAATTTCTCTATTTTCTCATGTCTTCAGATTAGGTCATGTTTTGTTGTGAAAAGATGCAATGCTTATCGAGAGAGGATGACAAAGTAGTAGTCAGTATTATACCTACTCTTGACTGTCTTCTGAAGGTAGATTACACTACATATGGTTGGTTGTTTTTGTTTATTTGTTTTATTTGTTTGGCGTTTTTGTTGTTTAGGTTTTTTTGGTTTTTTTTTTTTTTTAATTGCAGAACATTTGCTGTAGTTTGCTGTTTAAATGACAGCTAATGCTAATCTAATTCTTACTTGTTCTAATAAGATAACCACAATTTTTTTAAGCACCATTTCCTATGCAGCTGTGTTCACCGGAAATGGAAGCTGTGTTTGATATTACTCAGGAAGGTCTTTATTTACAGTTGCAAAAAACCCAAGCAGTACTGATCAGTTAATCAAAAAGATGCTGCAATGACCTCAGGAAACTGAAGAGTGTCAAGACCTTGTGCATGTCTTAATAATGGTAATGTTAAAGAAAAGCTCTGGTCCTGCAAGCAGTAGTATTTTGACAGCATCCTATACTTATGCCAAGCCCTGTCAGTTTCAACTGTGTGAGTGCAACAGTCCAGCAATGTGCTTATAGAGCCAGGGTGCATATAAGCAGAGAATAATAGATATGTTAGGCTGGAAAGGATTTCGAGAAGTAGCTGAGTCCTGTGCTCTGCAATGACACAGCATGGATCTTCTCTGCAGCTGTTAAAAACCTCAGGCACATGCAGAGACAGTAAAGGAAATTATGTGACCTCTCTTGGCAGCCTTACCCTAGTGTGTCACCAGCTTTAGTGACAGAAAGCTTTTCCTGTATCTTAGACTGAATCTTTTAGATGCAATTAATCTGTTTTTTTTTTTTTTTTTTCCTTTTTTACCCTAGGAAACACATGAAGGTAATTGAATAACTGACCCTCCTTTAATCTTGTTGTATTTTATTTATTTCTTTATTTGTTTGTTCCTGAAAGGCTTGGGAAAAAGTTTGAGTTTGCTTAAAGGGTCCAGATGAAATATGTCAAAGAAAGGCAGTGAAAGTAACTTAGTGACTGGAATTATTTTTCATTCCATAGTTGAAAATAGATGTTTTGTCATGGTATTTTTAATACTAGCAGTCCATCTCCTTAATGGATCAAAGCAAAGTGGTCAGCTTGCACACAATTTTGTAATTATATATGGGAATATTATGTTGACAAACAAGAACATATTGCTCCACCAGCATTTTTAAGTGCCATCTATTCTTAACAATGAAACATTTATAAAACAGACCGTATTTCAAGAGCATTTAATTTTTGCATGACTAATTACATGTTGTAAGTTACAATGGCAATTTGTTTCCTTGGAAGATGCTGCCCACATCTCTCATTCCATATATTGATTTGTCTGGAGACGGTTAAGGAAAGGAGACCATTTGAGACACAGTTTTATTCCAAAGATCATCTGTGGCATGGTGATAAGAATGTAAGTAATTGCCAGACATTTAAAAAAAAAAAGGGGGGGGGGGGCAAACAAACCTTGTTTTGTCAAAAGACAATCTGATAAACATTTCCGACTCTGGCTTCTGCCAGGGCAGCTCTATACAGACAAACATGTTTGCCAATAAAACCACTTGATTCTTTCAGTGGTCTTATCAGTAATAGTTTCTAAAACACTGTTTCCCAGCACCTGGGGAACAACATTCTATGAGAAAGACCATCTGTAGTTGCCTTATTTATATACTATCTATCTCCCCACATATCTGCCAGGGAGACGATACATACTTTGAGATTTGGCTTGTCCCAGCTTTTCCTCTGTAAGCTATCTTGGTCTTCATAGCATAAACTAATTATGCCCAAACTTCTCTAACTGCCAGTTATTCCCTTAAAAGAGATTCATGGGTATCAAGAGCCACATAATTTTCTTACCATTGAATGTCTGGAAAACATTAAAACTGAACTCATGATGAATAGTATATAATCAAAAATGTATTTCTGGAGTTTTCAGGGAAAGAATCTAGCCTACAAAAATTAATCAGCTCCTCAGAATCTCAAGACTGTTTTTCTTAATAGTAATTGGCCTTTTGAACCCTCACAAATATCTTGATAATACAGTCTTACAGAAGGGTAATAGCTGTTTAATAACTGCACACACTACTTTCTAAATGATTCATCTATTTCTTCTCATTTTTTTTCCTCTTTTGTTAGGTTCTGACCTTTGCATTTGGTGTATTTTTCCCTGTTATAAGCATGAAAACTTTTTTTTTTTTTTTTTTTAATTTACAGCAGTAACGTGTGATTGACTGGATGTGCTACTTTGTTATCCCAGATATCACTAATGCACTCACAAACATATATGAGAATAAAGAAGCCAAGAAGTAATATTTTTATGCAAATAAAGGGAACCTAAAAATCTGACTAAAAGTTTCATTCCTGTAACAATGTTCTATAGGTTAGTGTCAGTTTTATCGTCTGTTTAATCACAATTGAAAAAGGATTTGCACATCTAATTTCTCAAAGACTCCAGCTGACGAATCCAAGTCTGGTATATTTTTCTCGATTGAGCACAGCAGGGATAGCTTCTAAGTTAGCAGAAAGTGTGGAATATCCCATTTGAGACTGGGTTTTAAAAAAGAGGTGTCAAAACATGATATGAGAAGAACTCATGGGAATCAACACAGTGTAAGAAAACATGGCTAATGAAGGAAGGCTGAATAATTTTCTTTCATTTCTCTAAGTGTGAAACTGAGATGAACTTTAACATAGAATCATAGAATGGTTTGTGGTGGAAAGGACCTTAAGATCATCTAGTTCCAACCCCCCTGCCATGGACAGGGAAGCCTCACACTAGACCATGTCACCCAAGGCCCTGTCTAACCTGGCCTTGAACACTGCCAGGAAGGAAGCATTTACCACTTCTTTGGGCAACCTGTTCCAGTGCCTCACCACCTTTACAGTAAAGAGCTTCTTCCTTATATCTAACCTGAACTTCCCCTGACTTCGCTACAGTCCCTGATGAAGAGTCCCTCTGCAGTTTCTGACTTTGCTGAAAAATGCCCTTTAGCTCTTTCGTGTTTTGTTCTGAAACTTCATTTTGAACTCCTACTTGGGTGTCACAGTTGGGATAAAGCCACTGTACTGATCATTGTACCTGTACAGCCAAACACGTCCTAGAGGTGATCCCGAAGACCTAAGTAAGAAATTGAGGGCAGACAGGAAATCTATGAGTGATATATCAAGTCAATGAGAGAAGAAAGCTAAATGTGGGTTTCCTCATTTTGGTCTTTTGGAGATCATAGCAATTTTCAAACTGAAGGTTACTATGACACACAAATGTGTATACTGCATGTTGGGGGATTGAGAATGCTGCCGTCTTGGGTGTGTGTTCAGTGTAAAGAGAACACCACAGGACAGAAAGCCTGGTCTTCGTAGCACTGGTGTAGGTTTCACTGGTGTAGGTAGCACTGGTGTAAGTCATAAGTGAGCTTAATCCATTTCAAGAACAAACTGTAAATAATTTTCTTTCTGACTTTACCTTGACAGTGCACAGTGTTGATTTATGTTTTAGTTTGCAGTTTGTTTTTTATAAACTATAAACCAATGTGAAAATCACAAGCTGTGTGTTCATTGGATTAATGCACCAAAATGTGAACTCTTGATCTTAGTCATTGGTGGAAATGTTAAATGTGAAAGAGAAATGAGGTGATGCTTTAAAAATGAGTGTGTTGGAAGAGACTGGATAAAGCAGTCATTTAAAGAGCTTTCCCTGAGCATTAGGGAATATGGTGATTCTCCTATGAGCCAACAGTAAGAAAGAACCAAAGATATGCCTGGAGCCATATTATGGTTATCCAGCCTTATGAGGATTTGCATTTATTTTGTGAGCAGACGATGGGTCTTTTCTATTGAGTTCTAATAGAAATCTCCGAAGAGATACACTGTTAAATATTTTAGGATGCTCATCAGAATTTAGAGCTTTGTTTTCAGAGCTACTATGTGCTGTTCTGTTGAAAATGAATCGCTTTACTACTTGAACTCTGAGTTATGTCTTGCTCTTGAAATCAGGACTTTTTACCATTTTGGCTTTTAACTGTTGAAAAGACCAATCTAAACCTCACAGACTTGTTTGTTTGATTCTTTTCTGAGTAACAAGTTATGTAAAACCTCAGTTTCTTATGAAATAGAGATTAATTCTGGGAAAACAAAGTGTACTGTGTTTTGTGGAACAGGGTGGGAGGACGGAAGAATTGTGTGCTCTTCAATGACCTCCAGTACATCAAATTCAACTGTTTCCAACACTATAATTCTATATTGGCATATGTTTAGAGAGAAAGAAGCGTATAGGAATTGCTGTACTGGATTAGATTAATTGCCCATTTAGTCCAATATCCTGTTTTCAATATTGGACAGTACCAGATGGATTGAAAATACATGAGAAATCTCACAATACAATGTGCCTAGCTTCTGTCAGTTAATAGGTTAAGCCTTGGAACACGAAGCTTTGTATATATTATCGGTCTTAAAAAAAAGAATAAAAATTATGCTTAATGTGAATGTTTTCTCCAGATTCCTTTCTCAAAGAGGGAAGCAGACTGCAGTAATAGATTCATTCCCTTCAGACCAGAAGGTTGTTTTTTTGCTGAGACAGAGTGGCTCCCAGCTCCCCTGTGGGAAAGCAGACTTCTCCCCCATTCTCAGTGGACCATCACAGTGATGTGAAGAGCTGCTGCTGATTGTCTCAATTCTATAGTTGGTATTTAGATGAAGTCTCATAATGGATGACGCATAAAAATCCAAGGCCGATAGATAGGATACATTGTTTTGTTGTTTGTATATCTGTGCATTGTCTGAAACCTGGAATTTTGAGTAACTTATTTGATGCATAACAATTCTGGAGTTTATGAGAAAAAGCACTACAAAACTCCTAAAATGTGTAGGTGTCATATTTAATTGTCTATTGAACAGAGGAAGACAGCTGAGTCTCCACCTGCATGGTGTTGAGAAAATCATCACAGATACTGAGGGCTGAAGAACCTTGAATAGGCGGCCTGAGAGGTTTTTTGGTACATCTACATAGGACAAATGCTAAGCCTTGCTTCTCACCTTCTCCAGATAAATTGAATATATTAGCTACACATCATGTCCACACTTTGTGTGCAAAGTTCACTTCCACACTTGCTTTATAGCAGATTTGACACACTGACTGTACTGTGATATCTTCAAGGCCAGTATAACTACAGTGAGCTTTTAAATGATACTTGAGAATTGTTCAGTTGAGGCAAAATGCAAACTGAAAGTCCTATAGAAAAAGATTTTCTTATTATTCAGAAGCTGTGGGAGGATAAAGGAACTTTAATTTACCTTTTGTTTTTTCAAGGTCTCCTAGAGCTTCACTTAAATTCACATATAACATAATACACTGGATTTTTATGGTAATAATATTTATAGGTCAAATCATTAACATTCTTAGAGCAGGCAGAGTACCTAATTAAGGTTGAGCAGTGTTGTCTTTGGGGCCAAACTTACCAGAAATTCCAGCAGGGCACAGTTGCACCAGGGCAGGAGCAAAAGGGCAGGACTTCGCTGCTCCTGTAGTTTGAAGGGCGATTCCCTGCTATGTCCTTAGATAATTTTTTAGTCCATTCATGGTTGGCAGTAAGGTCTCACGAGAGCAGAGTAGAGGGGCAGGATCACCTCCTTCGACCTGCTGGTCACGCTCTTTTTGATGCAGCCCAGGATACAGTTGGCTTTCTGGGCTGCGAGCGCACACTGAAGCCATCTCATGTTCAGTTTCTCATTGACCAACACCCCCAAGTCCTTCTCTGCAGGGATGCTCTGAATCTCTTCTCTGCCCAACCTGTAGCTGTGCCTGGGACTGCCCCGACCCAGGTGTAGGACCTTGCACTTGGCATGGTTAAACTTCATAAGGGTGGCATCAGCCCACCTCACAAGCGTGTCAAGGTCCCTCTGGATGGCATTCCTTCCCTCCAGCGTATCAACCGAACCA
>JANHGB010049720.1:0-43732 GCA_026283785.1 Coracopsis vasa
CGGTGCGCGGAGCGGTGCTGAGTCCCAGCAACGGGCAGCAGCGAAGGACGTGCTCCCCCCGGAGCGGGTGCATCACCTCGGCCTCTGCCTCTTTTTCCTTGCAGCGGTTGGAAATAGCCGAGGGAGAGGAAAATAAACCGTTCTGGGGGTTTTCTCAGTCATTTCTCTCTAATTTTCACCAGTGACCCTAAAAATACTCCAACTAATTATAGCCCGGCGCTGCAAGTGCTTACTCATGGGAGCGCAGCAGCCTCCGGACGGTAGCGTTGCCGTTTGCATCTCGGTGCTTTGCGAGAGCTGATCCTGGCAGGCTGGTGGATTTTAGAAGGATAAAAGCTTTTATTCCAGGGAGACTGTGTCTAACCGTATATACCGGGAGGGGTGGTCTGCCATAAGGCTGCTCGCAGCAGCAAATAGCGATAGGTGTATGTAGAACGGGAGTGGAGCTTAAATCATTTTAAACCATCAGCTAATTCAAATTGCTCTTTTTATCAGAGATAAAAATCTGGTGTTCATCAGTGAACTCTTGGCTCTCCTCGGTTTTCTATGTGAAGATATTATTTAATTGTTTGAAGAACTTCCAGATTAGCCCACGGATGCCTTGATTTTCAAGATCTGTTTACATAATTCAGGCATAAGGAGAAATATATGTATATGCATGTGTATATATGTCTATGTATAGGCATGTCAATATTTCGGGTTTAATTGTGATACTGACTGATAATTTATTTCTTTCCTTTAAAGATATTTGCTTATGTTATATGCTGACACACTTGGAATATTATGCCATAAGAAATCAGACTTGAGGGGAAGGTCTGTTTTTAACCAGTGGGTCCTTGGAACCACTACATACATCTCATCTTAGAGAATAGGGAGACAAAGAGGGTGGATGTTTTTTTCTCTGGAGGGCATAGGAGTAAGTGGTGTTAGTGCATGCTGCTGTTGGGCTGTGCGTGTGGGGGGAACGGTTCAATAACATTTTCAGTAAACAGAGAAACACCGCCCCTGCATGATAACATGGGGTGTGTGCTGCAGTTGTTCATTATAGTCTGCTTGCTGGTTGCGGCAGCATTTTCTGTGGGGAGAGATGCTTTTGTGAATGCTGTTATCTGTTGAAGCATTTTTCACATGAAGTAAAGGGAGGTATTATTCCAAAGCATAATTAGGCTGTATTTTTAAAAAGGAAAATATGAGATAGGTGTGATCCTAAAAATAGGGCGTGTTACAGGTTTACAGCTGCTCTGTCATTTGAAGAAAATATTAAATATGTTCTGAGCCAAAAAAAATAGTGATGTAGTTCATTTACAACTAGAGGTTTGTTGCAGCTAGGAATTGAATAAAACCTACTGGTGCAAATATGTTTATAGTTGTAGATGTGTAATAAATAGATTAGAAATAATATATAGCAAAGAATTTGTTAAAGTGAATTAAGATCACCTAGCTGTTGCTCTTGAAAACAGATCCCTAATGTTCTAAAGCAGATTTCTGTAATATAATTGTCTAACTAACATCTTATGTCTGAATGCAGTTCACTAGTAATGAAGAATTGTGTCTTTCTTCCTTTTGGCAGATTAAATATTCATGTACAAGATTTCTCCCTCCATGTTTAGCAACCAATTATTTCTTTTTTTTCCACCAGTATCTCTTTGTAGATGTTTTTTTATTATTTCTGAATGTGTATTTTGCAGAGTCCTATAATTCAACTGGTCTTGCAACTTTCTATATATCAGGGCCATGCTGTACATTATGAATATTACAGTCTGTTTCCTTGTTGGTTTTGTTCTCAGTTCTTTTAGGGAGCTTGGTTCAGTGATGATCTCCTGATCATCTGCTGTGATGAATTAGTCATTGTTTTTGTATGTACATTTCCTTAACAAGGCTTGTTCTACAGCAGGACCAGCTTTTAGTTTGCAAACTGAAGTAAGATATTGCAAAGTCATTGCATTGAGCTTACAACAAACCTGAATTTGTTTAGACTTCAAACACGGGTAATAGAATAGGCATCACTGAAATTGTTTAGCAAATTGTTTTTCCAGAACTTGGTTATCTCACTTAATTGTATACAGTAGGATTAAAAAATACTTCATTCTTTCCAATTAGCAGCACCTTTAAGCTATCATCTTGTATGCTAATTGCTCCCCATTTTCTTCAGTGTAATAATGGGTTTGTGAATGATGAGCTCTGGTTTAGTGAAGCATGAAAGCTGAAAATAGTTTGGCAGATAATCCAGTAACTAATGTTAAATTCCCTAATTAAGGAAAAAATTCTTTCTCTGTTGTCATTCACCACTGAGAGGCTTACGGACTTACAATTTTGATGATGGTGTGCAACTTCGACAAAGAGCCTTGCTCTCTGTGTGACTGTGCATAGTGTCTGTTTACAGATAAAATCACAGCCCCTCCCCCACAGTTATCTAATCAGATGGCTGTATTTTCTTTTACATGTGAAAAGCTATCCTTTTTGTAAATCTGAAATTGCTGTCTTGCTTTTGTAAATGTCTCTTCAGTATATGGAACTAACTTTTTATGAGAAGGCTATGAGATTGTACAAACATCATAAGCTACTGTTTCTGGACCCAAGTGTGCAAAAAGATATAGATGGTAGTTCCTAATTTTTACCTGTCTTTCCACTTTAATGGTGTCCACAGCTAAAATACAGTGTATAGGCTTCTTTCATGTTCTTGCCTAAGACTGGGATCTTCAACATCATGTGGGCTATGTCAGTATTGTGTTTTAGAGAGCCATTGTATGAGTATCCAGGGGCTGGATGGAGTCACTGCAGTCAATGCCATTAGGTCAGAGTTATGCTTACTTTTACCAACCCTACCTGAGCTGTGTCATAGGAATTGGAATAGCTACAGCAGGGGAGGTAACAGTGCCTGTCCTCACTCCATGTGGCTTGAGCTGTAGGGTTAGGATGTCCTAGCAATGATGATCTAAGAAGACAAGAAAGTTGGACTACTTTCTGATAAACCACGAAAGGATGCCTATTATTTGGATCTTCTTATGGAGAAGATCTAACAATGTAGAATATGAATGTAAGCACCTATCTTTTAGTTCTACAAAGGAGAAAGATGGCCTTTATTCATTCAAAGTCTGCAGTCTCCAGACATATAGATGGTGAGCTTCAGTGTAGATATCTAATACTGCCTTTTAAGATGCTTTATGAAAACAGAAGTAATGAAGAATAATTTGAAAAGATGAAGAGCTGTGGAAGCTGCTGGTAATCAGGAAAAGTAACATGGTCGCAGACTTGCTTGGGTGACATCTTAGGTGGAGTAGACAACAATAGGACATGAAGTGCCAGCTGGTGAAGCTAAAGGAAGAGTAGGGCTTTGGCACAGGGCATGTTGCCATTGTAAAAGATGGAGTCTAGTTGAAACTGTTAGTGGGCAGAATGCAAAGAAACAGGGGAGAGAAGAATTAGGAGATGGTGTTTTATAATCGGATGTGTTTAACATCAGTGAGCAGTAAAGAGCAGAGCTGTGTAAGTGTCCACTTTTCATCATCCTTGGTATGTTTGTTTGTGTGCCTTCTTCCTTCCTTTGACAAGAGTACCTCACTGCTACTGCTTCATCTGATGTGATTGACATCTGCTCTGTGTTTCATTCCTCAAGCAAAAATGTGGGGTGTTGCTGCTGCCTTTCTCCTCACATGTGTGGAGAAGCTGTGAGATCTGGACACTGTGCTATTCCCTGAATCATCTAAAAAGTTTCCTTCTCATACCTGCCCTGAGTGTCTGCAATACAAGTATGACACTGCTTCATAAAGGTTAAATGTTGATGTTTGTCAAGTAGGAAATTGTGTGCAAAATGTAATGGATCTACCTGCAAACTCTTCTAATAACAGTGGGAGTAATAAAAATAGCTGATGAATTAAAACCACCCAACTTCTGTTTCTGGTGTTCTAAAATGGAGTTAAAGAATTCTAGATAAACATATTGATTACTAATTCAATTTAGGAACAGAGATTTTTTTGCAACTAATCAAGCTGCTTGTGGCATGAAATCAGGACACAGTGTTAGCCTTTGATAACGTAAATGGTATCCCTTGTAACCTTAGCCTTCCACTGCAAAGATTTGTTTGGGGAACACTGGATTTCTTTTTTCTTTAACCCCAGTTCTTCAACTATGTGACCAGTTGGACCTCTAATCCTTTTCTTTCTTTTTTTCACCTCCTTTGCTATTTTGTGTTGATTTCCCCCTTCCCTCCAAACAACAGAATCTGTTGTTTGTTGTTGTCATACCTCCCTCTACCTTTTCTTTTGTGTTCCTCTTTTTCAACATTTTTTTTGGAATAGGTTTTACACTGAAGTTCTCTGTGCTAGACCCAGGTACTGTTAAACACACTAGGAAAGAAGCAGCTGAATGGAAGGAACCTGTCTTTTTTGAGAGGTGTGTTTTGAAGCACTTTGGCTATTGAAATTGATTTTTCTTTCTTGGGTTGCTGTTCTGCAAAAACTTGCAGCTGTGTTTAAGCTTCCTACATGAATAGATCCTCAAATGTCAGATGAATGGCCATGTATGCTATGGTATACATCATCAGCTCTGGAGGGCAGAGGTACTTATTTCACACTTCCCATACAGTGCTCATAAATCATTCTGTAACTAGATACACAACAGCAATAGATTACAGTACCGAGCAATTACAGTACCGAGCATTAGCTTCTTAAAATGAACCAAACTTTGCCTTTTGTTAGACAAGACTTATTACCCATTTGTAATCATGTGAAGCTGTGAAAGTGTTTTTGGGGAAAATCTCTTAAAGTAACCATATTAATAGTATAAATGAGGTTCAGTACCCTATCAGTATGTGAGTATGCCCCACCAGCACCCTATCAGTATGTGATTATGCCCCACCAAAGACCAAAAAGAAATGAAGTTCAACAGTCTTATATAGTATTTTCTGGTGACATGTTAGGTGTTGGGAAATACCCTTCTTGGAAAGCTACAAATGAAATCCTGTTTTTGGAAAGCTCAAGTTGCATCTCTTTTGTTAGTTTTGATGTTTCTCCTTGCTCCCTGACTTAAACAAACATTCCCTTGTCCTTCACTGAAACTTTATTCTACCCCATCCATATGTTTTGCATTTTAGCTGGAAAAAAAAGACCCAACACCATCTGCTGCTGAATTAATTCTGGTTTCATCATCTGACTTGATCATCCGTAACTGATATTGCTTGGAGCAGGCTGAAATCTGTGATCCTGCTTTCTAGGAAGTAAACTTCCTTTCCAGCACTCATGTGCTGTAAACACAAACTCATTCTTTGAAGAAGTCTTAGTCGGACATTTCCCTTGATGTCATGTGTTCCTTGCAAAAGGGTGGATATATCTTGAATGTAGGAAGATAACAAAGCAATGAATGGGGTGTATGAGTGGTCTGTTCATGCTTGTGGGTGAATTATATTTCTAACTTGGCACTCCCCAAACTTTGTAGAAGACTTGAGAGTTTACTTTGCTTTGAAAATCCATCAAGTTAGTCACCAACTTTCATTTAATGGTGTTCTCTTTACTACTTATGCTCTATGAGGAGTTAGGATTTATATTGTTGGCCTAGACATTCCTTTTTTATGGAACTCAAGGCTTCACATTTGCAGTTTTTCTTTGTGACTTCTGTAAATGCTTCTGTAGTAGTTGAACGTCCCTTGTGCCTGGGATCAAGGGATCCTTGCCTCCTCCCTCTGGTTTCCCTTTATTTGCTTTAAGCGTTTTATGGATTGCCCTTGCTGCCCACTCAGAGATGGCTGCTGGAATTCTTGCTTTCATGTTCTGTTGCCTGATTACTGCTGGGAAAATAAAGCCATTTTAGGGGCAATCTTTTTTTCTATTAAAGGAAAAGATTCAGTATCTGCTGTATCTGCGGCTGCTGCAGGAGCAGAGAATTTTTTGTTCTGCTAGTGTTATTCCTATGTCAAATAGTTGCGAGAAGTTGAAAGTATCATTTGAACTGGTAAACAAGAAAGTTTAATTAGAAATCAAACCAGATCTGAACAAGTCCAGCAAGAGTAACTACATGAGCTGTGTGTGCTTTCTTTCTCTTCTCTAAAGTAGTTTTAAATCTTTGTTCATTTTCTTCTCATCCTTCCTCCTTTTTTGTAGTTCTTTGTGTTATTTCCATTTTTCCCTGCTGAAACATTTCTGGAATAAATGTCTGCTCCAGTGTAACTCAAGGGGTAAATGCAGCCTTGCTTTTCAAACATGTTCTCCTGTTTGTCTTTGCCATAGCAACAAGATGCAAATGGAGAATCGTGAAAGGATTTTAAGGTCAGTGGCACAATAAGTTTGATGTATAGAGAAGATCTGTTCAGTATGTATCTTAAAATGTGCAAAACTGATTCAGAGCTAACAATTGATTAGCATAAAACATTTCCTGGATAGATTCCTCATATAAATAAGGAGTGAGGAGGGGGTCCCATCTTGTCCTTAATGTTTGTTAATATCCTCAACAGATTTCATAAAGTTGGCCATTGATGGAATAATTGATTTTGGTTTAAAGACCTTTTTTGAATCAGCTGACAGATGCTGGTTTGCTGTTTGGGACAATGCACCCTTTAAGCATCTTTAGGTCTTTAAGTCTACCTAACAAATATGATTGACATATCCCTTGAGCCTATTTACTGTGGAGTTTCAACACAGAAAAGTGAGAGCAACAAAACATTGGTAAAAAGTTATGGTATTACTGTTCTACTATACACAGAAATTTACATTCATTCAATTTGAATAGTTAATTTCCACTGCTGGATTTGAAAATGGATTAAAGGATTTGTTGTCTATGTAATTTTCCGTATCTCACTGCTGGTTCTAGCATTCATGCTGTTATGGGAACTCTGCATAGTTCAGTTGCTTAGCAAATATTGAAGTCTTTGCAGGACATGTTGGATTCCATGTAGTTTTTCCATACTCGCTCTTAAATACTCCAGGTTTCTGGAAATGCTTTCTCTTGTATACTGCAGCTTTGAAGGACACTTACTTTCCCTTTCATTTATGTTCAACATAATTGTTCATTTGAAAACATGAATAAAACAGGATTCTCAAGGTGGATAAGAGTTAAAGGACGGTAGTATGCTATAGCATGACGGTTCAGCTACCACAGCTGAATGCACGGAAGGTTATAGCTAATAGGACTGGACAGAAAATGTTTCTGCTTTATGAGGCATCTCAGTCTGGCACTTTATCTTTTTTGCCCTGGTTTCTTTTGATAATGGAAGAGTTTGATTAAACAGGCTTCTCTGTTTACCTGATCTAATCTCATTTGGGGTCTTGAACAAACGTCTTCCGCATCTTGGGTCAGAGGTCTAACTACTTCGTTATTATCGTTGTTTAAGCCTGTGTATTTTTTCATTATTTAAATTCACTATTTTTTACTTCCATTTCTAACCATGTTAATTGTCTTTTGCTTAATACTGCTAAAATGAAGTTAAGAGGACATCTTAAGCTGAAAAGCTGTATAGATGTGGGGAATTAATGTTGGTCAAGAGACTGTGTTGAAGCATTTGATTTGTTAGCAATGTTGATTTAAGATTATGCAAGTTTAAAACATGAAAAAATATCCTCTAGAAATGTATTTCCAATAATGAAATACAGTCTTGTGTAATTTTGGGGTCACTAGCAAGCTTGATAAGAAGTGTCTCATGTACAATATAACCCTTAGTATTGTATAGAACTTTCGTTGAAGCGTTTGGTACCGTGTTGCCTGTGAGACTGCATCTTCTTGGAATAAAGTCATAGGAAGGTAGACGGACTCAAGATGGCTGTTTATATTAAAAATTAAGAAGTTGTATAATTAACTTTGTTTTCAGAGCCAGTAATTCTTAGTATTCATTTTGTTGGACACTTTTTCCCTTTAGCATGGGACCAATTGAGAGATGAGTCCTGAGACCATTTATGTCACTCTCAGTAGTACATTATCCCAAGATCTTGGAATTACTAACCTCTCTTTCTGTAGTACTGATTAAATGTACTTGCCAACTGCAGCAGTGCCTCTGTCTTGCTGTGCTTGATTCTGTCTTAGGTCAGAATCTCTGTTCCCATCTCTACCTAAAAAAGACTGAGAGGACTATGAGTGTAGGTACTGTCTTTTGTCTTTTTTTTTTTTTAAATCTTGTTTTCCTGCTTTTCCCTTCCCATGCTCCAATGGCACTTTGTGTATTGTCATCTCAGAATTATGTCATAAGCTCCTCAGGCCAAAGATGTAGCTTCATAGTAAATGCTTATGGTGCGATATAAATAATACATGTTGTAGTATCATGAGAAAAGCAACTGCTACTAAAACACCCAAGTTAATCATTACCTTCCATTAAAAGTATTACAATTAAAATTTTATGTTCTGCTAAAGTACGTATTTAGCTTTGTTTCTCCCTCCCCCCATTATTTGTTTCTGTGTGAAGAGCAGAAAAATGAGGCCTGTACCAGACACTTTGATCTGTAGGAATAGCTAACTACTAATTTTCTTTTTAACCTGCTAAACTATACATTGCTTCAGTTGTCACTCTACAAAAGTTGTCCAGGTAAGGTTTATTTCACTCCTGGTCTCAAATGCATTCCTTTTGAAGTCTGGTCTTTAATGATTTCATATGTACTTAAATTATTTTTAGACTCTGGCTCTGTAATGTGATGCCTTTGAAATTTAATTTTTATATATATATATTTATTTTTTTTTAAGCCTTATCTGTGCACATTACTTTGCAGACCAGGGATGTTGATAACATCTAAAACATCTCCTGCATTTTCTTTTACTGGCTACTATTATACTGTGTATGAAGAATAGTATATTTGGGAAAGGTTGATTTGTTTTATGCACAAGCTGTTTGAAACATACTAAAGACCAGAAAAATGTTTTCATGCTGGGTTAAGGGGGACTAAATATCCAAATATATATATTTTTCTAGACATGATAGAAAAGAGAAGGATTCTACTTTTAACAGTGTTTGAAGAGGTAGTAGGTCAGAAGGAAGGCCACCTGTTCAATCTATATCACTTAGAGCACGGCTTATGCTTCTGTCTAATCTAATCAGTCAGCTCATCACTCAGGAACAATAAATTTGCCATTTTGATCTTTACTAGGAGAACTCTGAGTTCAGCAAAAGTGGATTGGTATTCAGTGCGCTCTAAAAGTTGATATGTGAGACAGGGCTGAACTGGTATCGATAGGTAAAATATTTGACAATTAAACATCAGTACAATTAAATGCCCTTTTTCTTCTTTTGTACTTCCAAAATCTTCAGACTTATGGCTTTGAACCTGTTTTGGTTTTGTTTTGTGGGTATCTTTGTTTTGTTTGGTTTTAATTCCCCACAGAGTCACCAGTGATCTACATCAACTGGTCATCTAGTCAATCCACTGTCTTGGCTCTGCATTTTAAAGCGTAGCAGTAGATCTCATTATCATTGCTAGCAAAGCCTTTGAGGAACAGATGGACATTTTCATTGTTCTTAAGTGTCAACAAGTAAAGCCTTGGTAGGTGTCAAAGAGGAAGAAACATTGTACAACTAAAAGCTTCAGATGACAGTGCATTTTTCTGTGCTTGCAGCCCTAAAAGCAGGCTGCAAGGCTGCCAGGCCAAGGCTTCTGTTGATTTTTTTGCTGTCATGACTGCTCGATACTGAGCTGTTTCTTTGGGAAGAAGGGACTTGCATAAAATGGTGGTGGCCTACATCTTTGATGCTTGACTGAAAATAAAGGGCCAGTGCATGCTCTGCTGCTACTGCCGGCAAGAGTTCACGTGATTGAGTGATGTGTAAAAATTAAGCATGAAACAGCAGTGTTGCATTGTGGCAAAAGAAGAAAATTAGAGTACATAGGAATCAGTTTTTATATAAGGTGCTGAGTAACCTGTATCCTTTGTTCAGTACTGCTAATGTCTTGGCTAATGTCCAGTGTTAGGTTTTGGGTGCTGCAGTTCAAGAAAAATGTGAACTAACTGAGGGGGAATTTTGAAAAAAGAAGGGGAATAACTGCCTAGAAAATACAACCAGTCCATAGTGTAAGATATGAGGAGTGAAGATTGCTAAGAGGTACATCTTGAGACAGCTAGAGTGAAATACAAAGTAGAAGAGAATAAATTGCTCATGTTCAAGGTGAAGTGGATAAAAGTTAATACAGGCTTAAATTGCAGTATAAAAACTAAAAGGTAAGAAGAAAATTTTTTTTCTATTGTAAAGATGGATGTCCTGGAACAATTTGTCTGTGGAGATGTGGAATTGCCCATATAGGAAACTTTAAAATAGTTCAAACTGATAACAGCTGGGAACATTTTGGACATAGCAGATAATACCTTGGTTCAGAATGGTGGAGTGCGTGAAAAAACTCTATGACCTTTCCAGTGATTTTCTTCCTAATTGTCTGTAATTCTGTGAAGCTGCCTGTAGAGTGCCAGAACCTGAATTTGGCACAGTTGAATGATCCCATTCAGATGTCAGAATATGTTTACAGGGATGTGGCAATGTCCACATGAACCATAAAGCCTTACAGATTTGGAAGGGTAATCTTAAACTAATTCAGGTTTGAAGGGACCTCAGGAGGTCATCTGAGCCAACCTGCTGCTCAAAGCAGGGTCAAAACTTAATTCAGGCAAAAGGTTGCTCAAGGCTCTATCAAGTTAAGTCTTGGAAAAAGCTCTGAGGATGGAGGCTCCTCAGTCACTTTGGGCAACTGATGCGTGACTGTACTAATGGCAAACTTATTTTTTTATGCCATGCTGGGAAGTGTTTTGCTTTGGTTTATGACCGGTGCCTCTTGTGTGTGTCCCTTCTCCCCCTCGCCCCCTGTGTGAGCCTCAGTAAGGAGCTTGGGTCTGTTGTCTTTGTAATTGTTTTTTCTGTATTGGAAGAGTGCAGGCAGGGTCTAAAAGCCAGGAAGATATTGAAGAGCTCTGTGCCTATGATCTATTGGAAATAGAGATATGGGTGACAGCTTCAGTAAAGGGGTGCAGTCTCTTCTTCAGATGAATTCTGAATATGGTGGAGCAGATTCTTGGGGGACTGACAGTCATCCAGTGGTGCTGGTGATGTGGCTGCTATGAAAAGGTAGTGTTGTAAGCATATGCAGCATAAATTACTGGAGGCTTTTTGTATGTTTGCGTGGTTTCTATATTCTATCTGTTCTAAAGTCTGTTCTTTTCCTTCATCCAACCCTCACCTACTTGCTTTGGAGACTATTTCATGATAGATGCAATATTGCTGCTCTGAAGGCATTTGGAGTGCGATTCAGTTATGGGTAACAGCCTGCTTTCCTGTTCTATCAGGAATACGTGGTCGTCACCTCTGGCCTTCATTTCTTCTGCCACAGTTTAAGCTCACTTATTCTTTTGGCCAAGCTGACTACTGAGAATAATTAGCCTCCATCACTGTTTAATGTTTCTTTATTTTTCAGATGTTCATGCTCTTTTCAGCCATCTTGTAGAATAATCATGTCTGTTCCCCTCTCCCCCACTGTGACAGTGTGCTTAATTCTTTCAGTTCCTCTGGCTTGTTCAAACAGTATCTTCTGTAAGTCAGAAAGAAAAGCATACAATAGTCAGTAGTTTATCCCAGAAGCATGTGATAATCTTGTGAATACAACCCGAACATCAGTTACTTGAAACAGTTTCTTATGACTCTTGAGAAATTAATTATAATTTGTGCATTATCAATTTTTGTCTTGTCTATGAAAAATGGATTTTAAAATTTGATGTATTTCTTTGGTTTTGTGTATTCATATCCTATACGGAGCACTGGGAAAAGTTAACATTCAGCTTGGTTTGTATTGCTGGATGTCTGCCTAGAAGCAGTGTAAGAGTTGTCTGGTTGAAGTTCAATCTGTTTAAACCAGAGGAATGTATTGGTAGACTGAAGAAAGTGCTTCAAAGTTCATGATACTTGCATCCCTTGAAGATATAGTTTTGGTTTCTCAAATTGCAGCTAGGAAATGTTACTGACTTCCAACTTTTATCACATATGTCAAGGAGACCTGACTAATTGCAGGCTAGTTGGGTGACTGACTGCATGTTTTAGATGTATATTCTGTAATTTATATACACGTTTTTCATTGTAAGATTAAACGTCTTTTGTGCAAGGCTATATGTCTAACCAAGTAACGAATACCCAGTGGGGCAAAACACTTGTAATGTACTTCACTTTTAGTGAAAATTGCTCTCCAGTTTTGCTGCCTCATTGATATATAGGGAGATGGTCACTCCAGCACAGCAATGTGTGTGAGAGGTCCTCTCCTTTGCTCAGAAGTTACATGAGTTGGCATTGTTATTTTCCTATTCTGATGATAAAAAATAAACTGTAGTATCTTGAGTGTTAACCTGCTTTCTGTTCAAAATAACAGTGCTACAATTTGAATGCAGTGTATTATTGCATTAAATAGTTATAGTAATTGTATTTCAAATACTAAATTTGTAAACTTGTTTTTCGTGAGTCATTCTTGCTGTCTTCTGTAGGTCACAGGGTTTTTGGTTTGGTTCTTCCCCGGTAGCTAATAATGCATTGGCCATTTAGTTGTCTCATATTTCTGCAAGCTCTGCCTCCAGCTTCTGAATGTCAGATGCTTCAGAATTGCTTTAGGGGGTGGCATTCAAATATTCAAAGCAAATCAGTTTAAGGCATGATTTTAAGTTATGTCATAACCCAGGGTTTTGGGTATTAGTGCATTAAACAAGACCTTTTCCTTCAGTCACTCTAGTTTTAAAGTGCAATATGTAAATTAAATTATTGAGGCTTATTTTCCCTATCTGTTAGTCTTTTGAGGTTGAAAGCTCCATCCCTGGATATCTTAAAAGCAGATGAGGGAAACATCAGAAGACAAACCGCTAGGTTAAAATGAAGTCATAGCTATATTAATATATGAGAACTAGTGCTGGTTGATGTAAAGTGGTACTTGGTGCGTAACTTACAAGATACTGCTGGGACAAATAGCTGAAAGATTTGTGTGTGTGTGTTTAAGGGACTTACTTGCTACAGCTGTTTCCAGTAAATTCCCAATTCCAGGGAATTCTTTGGATATATTACTACCTGTTGTTGCAGGTGATGCTGTACACTTTGTATACACCAGTGTCCTCACTTGTGTATGCCAGTGTGAGCAAATGCCCAGTTAAGGGACACTGTCTCTCGCTTCCAAAGTTGGAAATAAGTAATCCATATGATTTATTTCAGGTATTTTTCTTCAGTGCCAGGGTTAAGCTACAGAGTCTTAGACATTTGCTGGTGTATATAGGGTGAACTCTGGTGTTGGAGTGTCAATGACCCCATCTTCTGAGTATTTGTTCTGGGAGACTTCTATTGCTGCTTGATCTAGATACAATTGGAACAAAAAGGTAAGGTATATCCTCGATTACTTTGGAAATAGCTGAAAAGTTTTGTTACCACAGGAAATGAACTTTCAAAGATCTCCCTTTCTTTCCCTCCAGCTAGGTAGGAAAGATAAGAGGGTGCAGAGCCAGGGACTTCCCAGTTTTATTTTGAAGTATGGAAGATTCAAGGACAGCCAGAGTGCTTTTCCTTTCTTCCAATCCACAAATCTGAATATCCTCATTATGTGTTATCGCATACTGGACTTGTTCAGTTCAGTGTGCTTGTGACTGAAATCCCAGGAGAACTACAGATTACAGAAGGACCTTTCTTATGAGGGTGGGGGATTTTATGTGGCGTTTTGCTTTTAAAAAGGATATTTATTGATTTTTTTTTTTGTCCAGGTTTTAGACACTTGTTTGAGTCCTGGACTGGTTTGTTTGCTTTAAGTTGTGAGATAAGGTAGGTGACAAAGGACTTCAACTGTCAGAATTGATGTTTTTTTTTAAAAAAGCCATGGTTTAAGCAAGAATTTCTAGAGGTGCTTTAGCAGTTCCTGCTGTGACAGCAAGTACAGCAGTGACACTCTGCCTGGAACTATCTTCCAGCTGCTGAGTCTTTGTGTTGCTCCATTTTTTTATTGCCTTTGCATGACCCCTTTGCCAACGCTGCTGCTGTAGGTTAGGGATCAACAACATATACAGTGGCTGCCTGGGAATGCAGAGCTGAAGTCTTGTTACGCTGAACTGAAAAGTGTTTGTGATACCTCCAGGGTAGGATGACCATGGGTAGTTTAGAAAAGACACAAGAGGTTGTATATGCTTTTGATCCATTCTGACACTGGTAAGATTATCTGATGTACTGTGTAACAACAGTCAACTGGATTTGATTGAAAATCCAATTATGTGTTTAGTTAAAAACATGATTGTATGTGAAGTGCAACTAGTGCTGAGCTCAAACTTCAAAAAGGTAGGAAATCCTCTTCTTTCCTTAGTTCCAAGCTTTCCATAGCTCCAAGTAATCCCAGACCCTGTCTGAGATCTGTAGCTCACTAACAGTTTCAAGTTGTCTTGTTCCCGTTCTTCAACCACTGGCTCTTAATTCAGTGGTCTAGAAATTGTTAACTATAACTTTTGTTGGGAAATAAGCTATTTGTAGTTTCCATGGGCCCTGCTAATTATTCATGTGATAAGGCTTACATAAGGGCTGCATTGCAGTTGCACTTCATTTGATGACAGAGTTCTGTATTTCTGTGTAAACAAAAGTCAAGTGATAAAGCATGGGCAAGCAAAGTCTATAACTGAAACTAGGGAGAAAACAAACATTTCTGGGAGGATCTTAGGGTGGTAGTATCTGCTTGGCTGTCATGTTCCTTAAAAAAAAAAAGTTTTATTTAAAAAGAACTGAAACAGCCTTCATTACTACCATTGTTTCTTGCTTTAGCATTTCTTTAGATTCAGTGGTGAAATCAGTTAAATTATACAATTAAAACTGTGTAGAATGAGTTAGCAAAAAGACTAAAACTTGGCACAGAGACTTTTCTCTTTAGCTTTGACACTGAAATTGTAAAAAGCAAACTTTTGAAGAATAAGAACCTGTTTTAGAGAAATCTGGAAATTCTGGAAAAAGTAAATAGTATTGATCTACTAACACTCTTTTAAGACCTTACTCAATAGTTCCTGGCAATTTGTGTAGAACACCAGTTAGCTTAAGAAGCATTGTCTAAATAGTCAATTTTTCTTTCTAAATATGTTACCTTAGCACATGCTGGAAGAAACAGCCTTCTACCTCTTCTCCACATCCCTCAAATGTTGCTTGTAGTGTTAGAGGAAAGAAGTTATTTGAAGTGGAAGCGAGGTTGGCCAAAATACTAGAGCTTTGTTATTGCTGTTTGGTGCTTTTGCCTTTTTTTTTTTTTTGGAGGGGTTTACTGTACAAGTAGTGGTTATGGTGGGGAAGCATTGGCGCTGGAGGAAAACAGTCTCAAATAGTTTTAAAGTTATTGATATGTAGATATATCTGTCTGTAGCTTTTAATAAATGTATGGCTCTTTGTGAAAGCTTTATATAAGCCTTAGCATAAGGCCCTCCTGGCCTTTAGGCACTACAGCTATGCCACTACTGCATTGTTTTGTGTGGACTCAGTTTTCCATTTCTCAGCAAAGCTTCTTGTTAGGTATTGATCCTGGAAAACCTTGTGTGTACCTCCCTTTGTGCATTCTCCTCTTTGGTCTCATTGAAGCTAAAATCTTGTCTGCTGTTAAGTGCTCTGAGGTGTGAGATATTTGCTCATGAGTTTTGTGGCAGGGACTATAGCCATCTCAGTTTTACTGGAGTCCTGATATGAAAGCAGTTACTGTAAGCTTAAATTTGAAACAGTTTATTTTATCTAGAAATACTTGTTTTGAAAGCATCTGTGCTACAAGTGATTTGCATTGATGATTTCTGAGAGCAGCTGGGAAATGCCCAGTTTGGAAGTATTACATGCTGAGAAGAGCTGATGTCATTTACTAGAGACAAAGAAATGGGGTTTGACCCTAAAGAAGCTTGTCAAGGCAGCCTTTTCTTTCTGCCCCCAAGGAGCTGCAGCGGAGCGTTCAGCAGACAGAACTGATCCCAGGATCAGGTGTTGCTGCCCTGTGTGTGCTGGAGCTGAGGGAGCCTGGCAGAGCAGTGCCCAGGCTAGCAGCTGTGCCCAGAAGAGGAGGATTGTTCCAGAAACAGAGGGAGAGCCTCCTGTAGAGTAAAGTAAAATCGAGTGAATTGCTCCTAATCTGTTCGAGCTACCTTGCTGCACGATTTATCTTCTTTTTAAAGTGACTTTGCATTAATAGATTTGGAGTTCTGGTTGGATTTGTAATCTAATCAGGGAACCTGAGCCCTAATGAAAGATTAAGCCCACAGCTAGAACACAAAGCAGAAACTGCTTACCCTCACTGCTATGCCAGCACAGATATTAGTTGTTTAAAGCAGATACAAGTAGCAAGGAAGTAGTTAGTTCTTTCTAGATTTTATTCAGCGTTTGTCAGGATTCTTGTGAACCTGTCAGTTTACGTTGTGGTGCATTACCAGAGTGCACTTATTTAATGGATGTACTCTGTCCTGAAGCTAAAGAAGTTACTGAAATGTACCAGTATTATTTTTATTAGTGGTAATTCCAAACTGCAGGCTTGCTAGGGCAGTGAGGTCTGCATGCTAGTAGCAATTAAACCAGGGGAATGACTGTATTTCCACAATGATTTCCACACTGAATTTGTTCAGCCTGGCCACCAAGGACTTTCTACCTGCCTGGAGTGGAAGCTAAACTATTAGAAAATCAAGCAGCTTTTTCTATCTTGCATGTTATCAAAAGTCATAAATACGAAATTTTGTGACTTTCCTGATGAGTAGCAGAGCATACTCTTCCATCTTGTAAGGTTAAGAACTCCAGTGATAATGTTGGCTGTTATAGTCAGTAAGTTGTTTGGATAGTTTTAATGGAGAATGAGTAAAAGTAATATTGAAGCATCACATCTCTAAGTTTAATTAGGTGAAAAGCATTAGTTTACCATTTTTAACATGTCTTCTTTGACCTAAGGCATTCTCTAATTTGTTTCTCCATCTTTACATAAATGATGTTCTTCTCTACTGGCAGTGGGGAAACTGAGTACGCTAGGCAATGTGGAAACATGAAAACGTTTAGAAAGTTTCTGGTTTACCAGTCATGAAGTTATTTTCCATGCAGTATCCACATTTAGCACAGGTCTTCATTTTAATCAAATTCCCAATTTTCTGCAGAACTGGTCTGTTAAAGGTTTTCATCATGCTTGTTTCTTGCCTTTCTTCAGGGTAATCCATCTGAGTGTGTGCTACAGGGGTTTTCTTCTGTGAGAACTGAAGGTGTGAAAATGCATATAATTGGATTTGTCTGTGAGAGGCTACTCCCTGTGCTTCTGTATTTCTATGTACATAATGTCTTTGTAAGTCCTGTATCTCTTCTCTTGGTCTAGATAAAAGGCTGAGGATGTGAAATTGTAGCAGCTTGGCTCTTGTTGCAGATGTTGCTGCAGTGGAGAGCTTCTCTTCCTTCTAGTCTTGGGATGTGGATTTGTGTGTGTTAACTGGCTTTCCTGTGAAGTTCCAGATTCTGGTGGATTTCTTGCACAGATGGTGTTGAGCAAGGCCCTAATTGATAGACTTTATGGAACTGCCACCTGCAAATTTGTTTCAGTGGTCAACTGTGACTAGTCCCTTTTCTTCCCCTGATTGAAGCTTTATGGGATGGTACTTAGTACCAAGAGGCTTGCCAGCATCTCAACTGTTAGGGGGGATTGGAAAGTTGGGGAGAGTTTGGGGACTGTCAGTTTATATTTGCCCAAAATGGTGCTTGCAACAAAAGGGCATCCAGCATCGTACTGAGCAACCAATTTGGAGCATGTCTCTGTGGAAAAATGCTACCTACTGGATTTATAGCATGGTTTCTTGAATTGCCCTGACTTTAACTTTTTAGAAGCTTTCTTTTAAAGCATCATCTGAAGCCAACAAAGCAGCAAGGTGATCAAGTCTTCACAGGGCAGCCTAATACAGTGTCAGTACATAGGAACAGAAGGATGGAAAAAGTCATCTTTGGTGCTGTTGCTGTTAATGTGGATGTGTTTGCAGCCTTGCAAATAGCATGAATAGACAGGAAAGAATCAAAATTGGGGATTGACATTCTGACATATAAAAATGTGTAGCTGAACCAGCAGGATTGGATAAGTTGGATAATATTGTTGCTTTCTGTTTTCCAAGTTTTAAAACAGTGCTAAATAAAGCAAGTGGGTTATTTTCCCTTACTGCACAGTTAGTATTTCCCAGCTTGGAGCTTTCAGTCACTGCTTGAACAGTCTACCTTCTGTTTGGAAACAGAGCAACTTCTGTTCATTAGAAACAGTCAACAATAAATATGAAGAAATTTTCTGCAGTTTGCTTTGGAACTCGGTGGATCGGGTGTTATGGATACAGAGTTGTTTTTTTTCTTTACAAGGAGTGGCAGAGAAGTTATACAGTGGTTTTTGTTCCAAGAATGTTGCACTGAAAACTAAGGCACTGTTCAGAGCAGATTATGAAAACAGTTTTTAGCTGTCTTGTCCCACTGTGAAGTGTCTGGTTGCTGTTTTAATAGTGTTAGCTAAGCAGTCATTTTGGTAATGATTAATGACAACTGTAATTTTCTTTTAACTGACCTGATCCTCCTTTTCTTTTGTTGTATTATTTGACTGTAATTACTTGGGAAGTGGCTTGTAGCTTTAGCTATAATAACTATGTTGGTAACTTTTGTGTTTGTTTTGAGTTGGTGAAATGTAATTTTTGGACCTGTGTCTCATCAGTGTAAAGTAACCAACTGCCCTAGACTTGAGAATAGAGAACTGGGAAGATAAATTCTCTGTATGGAGATGAGAGAAATGAAAACAATTTTAGTGCTACAGTAGTCTTGGCATGAGCGTGTAGTGATTTCTGGAGCTCTAAAGGCTGGGAACGTACGTGTATGTGTGTGGGTAGGTGGGTGTGTGGGTGCTGGTGAAAAGGAAAGGGGAATCTGGGTTAGGGAGGCAATAATTAAGAGTTCTTTCTGCAGACATAAGAAACCCTTTTAACTTTGTTTAAAATAACAGAATACCTCTTTTTAAAAATTAAGCTATTTTGATGTGAGCTTCTAGAATAGAATACATTTAACTACTAAGAGGGAGAAATTGAATGAAGCCTGGTGCTGGCATGCCTGACTGGGTGGTTTTGATCATTTGCATAAATGTGTATTGCATTGGTTATTCTCTCCTGTTTGAAAAAAAAAAAAAAGAGAAAATTATGTTGCTGGAATTAATAAACATTGTTTTATTTGCTTATTTCTGAATTTGTGGTACTTATTCTTGATTTCTGTAAGTGTGTTGGTGACTTGGAATGTGGGGAAGTTCCTGAAAGTATGTACTTATTCTTAAAATATTTCACTTGTATATATGAAATTTTTTTATGTTATGTATATTTTATATTATATATGAAATTTCTTATATACATTGAATTTCTTTTAAAGTTATTCCTTTGACTTTACAGGTAAAACAGTATTTTGCTTTTTGTGTGAGGGCTTGCAGAAGTAGTACCATTGCTCTGCAAATACGAGTGTTCAACTTTTGCACCAGAAAGTCACTGTCAGTTATGTGCCTTTAATTGAGAATACCGTGTGGGCATCATTAGTTCATTTGTTGGTGTACTGTGATGCTGTGGGCAGTGTTTTTGAAACCAGCTGTCTCACAAAACTGTGGTTTTTAGTAAAGTTTGACTCTGATAATTCTACAGTAGTTTGTGTGCTTTTCTAAAGAGTTGACACCATCGATGTTTGTGCTGTGAGTGATGTACTTTTTATGGGCTTGGTGTACTTGGATGTGTTAGGCTATCCAACCCCCCAAAATACTCTAGTCACTACTGCTTTACCAAGCTGTGGAATAACACTTATTAGGTGTAAGAGGAAAAAATGGAAAAACCAACCAAACCAACCCCACAACAACACAAAACCATAATCTGAGTACCTACAAACCTAAACTCTTGTCACATTTAGAATTCAGGGGTTCTGAGGTAATTCTGGTATCTCTTGTAAGCCAGGGCCCAATCAATTTATGTTCAGAACATTACTTTTGACAGTACTGTTTTATCTCGTGAATTTTCACACTCTAAATTTCTGGACACAGTGTCTCAAATACTGGCAGCACTTGTCATGACTCATTACTAGGCTGCTGGGCTGTGCACTCTTCAACAAGCTTTCCTTAAACTCTCTTTTAAGTTATACATAATTTAAGATGAAAAAATGACATTTGTTTAGCAGATTTAATCTCTGCTAAGCATTCAGTCATGTAGCAGAAAGCTGCTACAGAAAGCATGTTCCTTTTCCTGATACTGCCCTAATTACATAATTAATACCAGGCTCTGGTTAGTTTTACCAGTGGCGTGACTCAGCCACTCCTTACAGCTCTATGCTCCAGAGCAGGAATGATGAAGGCTGCTAACTTGTGTGTTATTACTAAATGTTGGAGGGGAAAAAATCCCACATAATTTACAAAAGAAATATAGGGTGCCATGCTCTGTTTTGCATATAGAATTGTTTTCTCCATTAATCCTTACCCACAGAAATACATTTGATTGCCTCATTGTCTCCTGAGTGCAGTAGTTGTTGATACTGTCTGGGGGACACACCAAAAGACCTTTCTTTCCTCTTTCTTTTTGAATTTGTGATCTCTACGTTATTTAAGCAGTGTGGCCATTGGGTGCTATTACCATAAACTTTTCACAATAGTAATCTTTATTAGCGTTCAGTATCGTCAGTGCTAGTGATTAATATGAAACCACACCAATGTAATGTAGATGGTGTTTCATACCTCTGTGCATGAGCTTATAGTCATATAAACTGAAGCATATTTATTAATAGAAACCTTAAATTTACAAGAAGCAAGTGTACTTATGTGAGACAGATTTAATGTGCAGTTTAAGGCAGTCCTTTTGTCCTTGGTTTGCTTCTTGGATATTTGTCTTGGTACATAAATATATCCAGAGCACAGCCATCAAATTGCAGACTGGTCGAACCGTCTGGGAAACCACAGTTTTGGTGACATGGAGCAGTCATCCAGAGCCAGAGGCACAGATGGCTGTACTTCCTTGTGGCAAATTTTTGGGTTACGTGTTTCCCTTGTTTGTGCACTTCCTATGTTGGGTCTGAAGGCATTTCTTTGATATCTGACAGGCCTTTTGGGGATGTTAAGTTTCCCAGAACACCTGCGAAAGCGACATAGCCTTCATGCCTGAACAAGGTATTTGGGATGTGTCTGCTGCTCTCCTGACTGTGGGGTGATGTCCAGAAGTACAGTGTAAGCACAGTAACAATCTGAAAGTGTACATAGAGATTCTTAAAGGACTGGAAGCTGTCTCCCAAAATAAGAACCTAAGTGAGCCAGCATCGTCTAGAGTTCCTTTTTGTTCTTTTTTTTTTTAAAGATAAAAAAGATTCCCAGGGATTGTTTTCAGGGTTAATCTTTGCAAGAGGAGTAGACTGTGAGTGACTTGAATATTTCAGTGTATGTCCACATATTTGCTACAACGTGGTGTACGGACCTTGAGCTAATGCCAACCATGTTAGTAATACAGCTGAGCACTGTGCCCACTGCACTGTAACAGCAGATACTTATGCTTCTTACTCTCTAATATTACTTGTTCATGCTCTTTGATGAGGAGAGGCAGTCCAGTAGCTTCAGGCTTACGAGCTACATGGAGATTAAATTTCTGTAGTCACTTTCAGCACTGGAGTACGTTTGACCCGTTACTGGGACCAGTGTCTGTGTTCTGCTGCTTTATTGCATGATACAGGTGTGCCTGCATTCTGTGTGGTATGAAATTAATTTTGAACTTTAGTTTTAGGAAGGCCTAGCTAATAAACAGTAAATACTTCAAGTCTTAATTCATAAATTAAACTTTGCTGCATGTTTTTTAGATCTCATTTTCTCATTTTTAGATCTCATTTAGATTCTCAATTTTCTCTAAGATATTGTTGTTTCTCCTCTAGCTTTTTGAGTGATGAGACACATAACACTAAATGTTCATCTACAAAAATAGGGCAGTAGCACAGTTAGAAAAAAATCTGTTTGCCTTAGAAATGCTGTTTCCAGTATTGGTTTAGTTCTGCTCAAACTGTGCTTGTGTTTGGAGGCATTCCAGTTCTGTGCTTGGCAGGCACGTGGAAGCTTATGGTAGTGTTGCTTTTCCATTGCAGCTGACCTTGTCTTGAGCTAGAAATAATCAAGGCCTTTACAAATCTTGCAACAGTCGCCCCTTCTCTCTCTCAAAAGTCAAATTGTTCTCAAAAGCTGTGGATTTCTTCGCTCACTAGAGAGTAAATTAGTCCACAAGAAACAACAAGGAAGAGCTTTAGATGAAAGCATTGCTTCATATTATAAGGAAAGATGTCTGAGGTTGTCTAGATCTACTGGATGATCTTTTAGCTGTTCTGTGGGATGTGGGGATGAGGAATGAGTGTGCTGGGCAGCAGGAGGTCTGTGGGAGGGCAGGCTTGGGCCTTTCCCCTCCCTGTGTTTGCTTTTCCTGGCAAAAGCACAGGACTGTGCCTGTCAGTGTGAGGATGCCATCTGTGTTGCACAGCCTGCTTGGCTGTTACGGAATTGCACAAGAATTACTCTGAAATCATACTGCTAAACTGTTTTCTGGCTAGCTGCAGTGGTTGCCTGGAGATGCAGCTATTGTACAGTGGTTCGGGAACCAAGTGAAAGCAGCAGCCTTCTAAACTGCCTCAGCCTGGCACTGCAAATGTAATCCCCAGGACAAGCAGTTAATGGCAGATGAGCTGACCAGATACAGGCTGCTGAAAAGGGTAATTGTTTTATGAAATTAAATTTGTATTTTTAAAATAGAAAATAGCCGAAGAGGTTGAGGGCAGAGGAGAACTGGACACATCTAGTTACAGCAGAGGTACATTTCCTCAATTTAATTTAATTCAATTCCAGTTTTCCATTTGCTGCTTTCTCGTTATGTGCAGACTGGAAGTGACATTCTGCAGCTCTAAAACAAAATATTCTGTGCGTGTATTTTTGAATAGGATTATTTTGTTTGTTTGCAGTAAAATAAATTAGCTATTGAAAACATAATATCTTGGACCCCAGTCTGTTATTTAGTGGCTGATTTTGCTGGATGTTTTAAACTAAGGGCTTAATGCTCATATGTAGTGGCTACACATGGATTGAAGGGATGCTAATACCTTTTTATCAATATCTTAATAGGACTTTGGAGTAAAATCTGGATCACACAGAACGTGCTTTAGCTTTGCTGCACTCCTAATACATTTTATTAGGAGTTATCTGAGCTATCTGTGAAATTTTATTCTCTGGTGTTGCCAAACTTGCATTGAGATACATACCTACTTAATGTGCCTGGTTTCCTGGTGTCTAAAGGTGAGCATTGGTACACGTGCATAACATCTTTCTCACTTGTGCTCACCCAGGGAGCTGGTGTAAGCTTAGGCAGAGTAACACCTGGAGTCTGTCTAGCTTCTGTGGGCTCTGGGCACACACAGCACCTTCTGGCAGCACTGGGCTCAGTCTGGATCATGGCAGCCATGGTAACTTCAGGGAAACATTGAGGGGAGCAGTGCCCACGTCTTACGTGAGAGAGATTGAGTTGCAATCACAGCAAGCTCGTGCTCGTTGCCGTGGCTGGGTGACTGCGTGTGCCCCTGCCTCCCACAGGTAACCCAGGCTCACAGAGTGAGAGCTGACCCATGGCAGGGGGAGAGACTTGGCAATGTGCTGGGTGGCCAGTTGCCATGGTGTGGCTGCTGAGCAGTGCCTAGTGTAATCACGGTAACATGCGTATCTGTAATCACATGTCCTTTTCACATATGAATATCAGTATGTGTAATACCAGTGATTGATATCATTAATACAGAACTGTACCATTAATTGATACCACAGGGTATGTACTGAATGATGAAGCATCCAGAAACTGAGTTAGTCTTTCTGCAGAAGTAGCACTGTTACAAAGGTACCCTGAATTTATCTTACACTTTGTTTGCTTTATAAAGATGGCTTTTATTTCATTATTCATTCAGTCATTGAAAGTACTTCATGAAGTTTTGGGGTGGTTCGTTTTTTTTGCTGTTGCTGCACCTGAAACTAATGGAGTCCATCCTGAAGGCCGTCAAGGTATGCTGGTAGTAGAGTATATTTATGGCTTGCTCAGCAACAACTGCCTTGCTGGCACTTGAAAAGAAAAGCAGAAGACAAATGACCTGGACTTTGCTTGCAGCTTACCATAACAGTGTAGGGGGTTATTTTGATGCTAACACTAGGAAGGAGTGCTGTGTGGTATGGGTTTGAATTTAATGTGTATTTTGTGTTATTCTGAAGAGGAGTTAAAATAAATCATTGTGATATTTCTTCAAAAGGAATTGGGCTGGAAGTTGAGGTATTGGCTGGTAGTAATTTTATACTTTCTTTGAACTTGTGTGTATTTCTGGAGGAAAAAAGCAGGGTAAAAGCATGCTAAAACAGTTCTCAGACATTTCATGTTTGTCTCACTGGTCACCAAAAACTCTCTTTGGAAATGCTGAAAGGGACATTAGAGAAGCACATCAGTACTAAAGGTATTGAATGGTAACTCACCAAATATGAGCATTTTTTTTACCCACTGGTGTTACTTAGCACCACTGATGATTGCCACAGGCAATGGAGGTGCAGGGGCCATTGTGCCCAGACATGCTGGCAACAGAACAGAAACTCTTTACCGTGGTTGATGGCTGCTGGCACAACCCAGAAGGTTTGTTCCTGTCTTTATTGCTGTGCTAACAAGAGGTAGATCTGGCATTTGTCATGTGTTTGTCGTATGCCAGGCTTTTTCATATCCGTGCACCTCATTCAGAGGTAAAGAAATAATATTTCAATCATTAGTTCACATAATGCATTCAGGTGCTTATAGCTGGAGTCTCATTTGGAGGTGCTGATAATCATAGAAGCAAGCAAGTTTCTGTTGTGTGCTAGCAAAAATACTGAAAAGCTTATGCAAGCAAAAGTATTAGTTGTCTGTGGGAAGAAATCTGTCCAGCTTTCTTTACCTCTCTCCTTGTGAAGGACTATGTTTAGTGGGAGTGGTTTGAGCATAAATGTAAATGGAATAGAAAAAAGAAATTGTGATGCCAAAATACAGGCAGGAATCTGCTTTCTCTTTTTTTATCAGGTTTGGAGAGCTTTTGTTTGTTTCCCAGTTTATATTGCCTGCTACACTTCATTAAAAGTTTTATTAGGTGCTCTTGGATTTAATATTTCATATACCCACATGTGAAACTTAATTGCGTGAAATTTAATAGGTTTGTTGTAGGAAGAGAGAGTTAGGTTTACAGGGTAACTTGTTTGCTGCTCAGCAGTGCACATGGTTTGAGTGGTGTTTGAATGTGTGCTTTTCTGAGCAAGGTGAAGACAGTCCTTTCCCCACAGCAGAAGTTTTTAATGAAAAAGAACTTTGTGGGACTTCATCTTCTTTCCAACACCCAGTTTCTGGCTAGATATTACTATCTGCAAGATTAATCTGTGATGTATTTTTTCTTTTCTTTCTGTAAAATGGGAATAACTTGAAGCTTTGCCCAGTATAGGTTTCTCTTAGAAGTATTTGTTTGCTTATTACTGTTCTGTACAGGTGCTGAGAAGGCATGCGGTAAATGTTGTGACAAATATTTTTTGTTAGAGTAGTATTTGCAGTACTTCACATGCAAAATAAATTCACTGGTCTCGTTTAGTATACTAAATGAGGTTTAAGGGATGGCTTGATCATAGATGTGTGGAGATTGAGGAAAAGCTAGATAATGGGGAGGTTCTTAAAGGAACCAACAAAATTGTTCAGCAGCTGAAAGGAGATGTGTGTATGTATTCCATCTATATCCTTATAAAACCATATATATATATAAATAATATATACTTATCACTGGGACAATTTTCCACCTCTAGAAATAAACCAAGATAGGATGCTTTTCAGAGGGATATTATGGTATTTTTTGTTTTGAGGAAGAATCACTTCTGGGAAGTCTGTTCTTGCATAACACATGATATTGACCTGATATTGCTGTAGTCCCTGGACTGTATAATTGGAGTCTGTTCTAGCTGACAATATTTTTAGCAGAGACACTGTGCACCTATTCTACTGAGAGATTAGTACAATATAGTGCATTACTGTGCCACCACTGGCTATTTTAGCCTTCCTAATTAGATGGCTTGTCCCTGTGCTGAGGCAGAATAGATTTAGGGGATTAAGTTTCATGCGTGTGGCCTGGAGGCTCTGCAAAGTACATGTAAACAAGACTTGGGTGTGTTCATGCTTTGGAGGGGAGGAGAAGGAAGGATGCAAGCCAAGGTGGTGTTCGGGCGGTTGCCACATCTAAGGAGATGTGATTGGAAATAGGTTGAAAACACCTGATAGTACACAATTAAGAGAATAGCCTGAAAAACAGGTGAGATGGGGGCTGCATGGATGACAAAATGGGTGAAGTCAAACCTGTCCTGGAGAAAAATCCCAGTGGCATACAACTAGGCTGGGAACTGCAGAGAGAGATCATCAAAATGAACTCTTTCACATTTTAAAGCATGGGCGCTGCCTGCTTTGCTGACAGAGGTGGCCACATTAAGACATGAAAGTGGGAAAGGTTTGGCTGTAAGCAGAAAGAAAAATCACTTTCACAACTGATGTGTGGGGTGGAGAAGGAGGAAATGTTCCTATAGCCAGTGCTGGAGCAGAATCTGACTTGCATGAGGACTGTTACTTGCCAGACCACACATTGAGTGCAAAGAGTAAGACTTTGAGAACCACGAGGTTCACGTAATCCTCTCACTGTTCATAAGCAGCCAGAAATCAGGTTGAAGGTGAGGTATTTGTTGCTTACTTATTAAAGTCATATTAGTTTGGTGCTGAATTTACCAAGAAAGCTATATAGATTTTGGAGTACAAAGTATCCCTTGAGCAGACCTTAGGTTGGGTGATGAAGATCTCCTGTCTGCACATCCTTTTTAGGGAAGATGTCTTTTAAACCTGACACAGCTGTGATCTCTCTTTTGTTGCTGCCTCCCAGATCTGTGGCAGAGCAGGACATTGTGTAAAGAATAAGAAAGGAGTCTGTCTTTGGGGTGAAGCTTTACTGATGTGGCAAGCCTTGCTTTGTTTTCCCTTTGTGCTGCGGATGTGCTGGTGAAACGCTACTTTTTCTCTTAGCACTGCCTTCGGATTTAGTGGTAAATTAGGGAGGAAGGACAGGGCCGTTGCTGCTGGGTCTCTGGATGTTGTGTGATGACCCGAGGAAGTGACTGTGCTGGCAGCAAGCTGCTAGTAGTGACAAAGATTTCCATCAGCTCAGCTGGTCTCTGGAATGGTATCTTGCTGTGGCCTGATTATGGTTGCATGGAATGCACTTGCAGCTCGCTGCTGTGCTGAGCAGCAGAATGCTCAGAGGTGCTGCCTGGCTGCAAGGCAAGGAGCTAGCTGGGAGAATCCTCATGGGAAATCTCTGCAGGCTGACATCGAAACTTCTCACTTTAGTCCTGTCATCACTGTAATAATTATCATGGAAATCATTGATATTTTTAGGCATGCTGTTCCTCTTTGTGGTCACTCTGAGCCTTTACTTAGTAGTAGAAAGGAGAACATTATTCGGCACCTGTCATAATTGCATCAGTTATTCAGCACAGACAATTAATTTTGACCTAAAAAACCAAAAAAGGATGGAAAAACCCTCTTCTCTCTCAAGTTTTCAGTTTTCATTCTACAAGTTAGTGCTAAAAGCCTTTTGGAACTGGTTGGGAATTGAGGTTGTGATGCACAAAAGGTTACTTGGTTTTGAAAATATGTTCTTGATTTTTAGAACAGGTCTTTCTAAGCTTTCTTATACCAGGAAACAATGCAACAAGTATCTCTGGAGCTTTAGGAGCCCTCAGAGTTTATGCTTGTAAGAACAATTGATTGTCTTTGTGCCATCCACACTGGAGTAATGGAAGAATAAGAATGCTTAGTCTGAAAAAGAAGCTTGCCCTCTGACTGACTTCTTCTGCCCTATTTTAATGCCTTGAATAACTTGCTGAGTTGGCATTTTCTAAATATTGTGTCATAGACTGCATGCTTTTGTTTCCTCAACTTTCTAGCTGTATAGAATGCTGTTAAGAAAGGCATATGATTAATTTCGCTTTAAAGACTCTATCTATTTGTCAGGTTTGTTTAGTGGGTACAGGTGCTAGTGGATCAAGTTTGTTAGTGAAGGAGCTATGTAAGTCCTAAATTATTTTTAGCATTCTTCTAATTTAAAGAGAAAAAAATCCTTATGATAATGATTATGTTATTAGAGAGAATATCTGACCTATATTACACACTGTCCTTAAAGGCAAATACCATTTATAGAGTATTTATGCCTATTTTACACATTATATACTCTTCTCTTAATGGTATTTTTCAAAGGTTTGCTTATTTTGCACTTCACTCTAGAGGGTATGCTGACAAGGGAGGTACTGCCTGATCCTTAATGAACTTTCCATAAAGGAGTTAATGTGCAGAAACCTTACGAATAAATGATTGTTATTCCCTAGTGCCACACAGTGGGATGTAATGAAGATTTTAAAATAAAAATCCTGAAAATACTCCTGATAGCAATGCACATCTCTGGGTGAACAATTTGCAGTCTGCAATAGAACAAAGATACATCATGTTCCATATGATTCTCTCCCACCCTCATATTTCTAACTTGACCTGAAGTGTGTGTGCTGATATAATTTGGATTAGTCTGCAGCAGTCTACTCAGGGGTGTTGGAGACTGTCTTTGTGCATCAGCAAGCGTTGGCATGGTTGCAGTAGAGCAGTAGGTACCTTTGGGCCCTTATGTTTCCATTAGATTTTGGAACAAATTTTGTGTTTGCAGTGGAGTGTTTTGGCTTGGTTTCCTCTGAAAGGGATATAAGCTGTGCACAGTGAAACTGCTCTGTGATCCAAAGTAGCATGTGGTAAGTGAAGATACTGGGGGAATTTGCTTCAAGACAGCACAACTACCCCAAATCAAGCATTAATGTAGTTTGTTACATGTTACATGGCCCTTAACGAACAGAATACAAAATGAATATGTGCCTTTAAAGTATACTCTGTGTACAGATCTTCAACTTAGACATATGTAACCAAAAGCAGCCACATAATAAAATATAAGGTAAATATAAGTGCTTAAAGTTTGTTCTTGTTTATAAATTTGGTGCTGCTTTGAGAAGTTGACAATACTTTTTCTTTAAAACAACAACAACAAAAAAAGATAATTTTGTAAACAAATTATTAGTTAATTACAGCTGGAATAATATGTCATGTTGGCCAGAGTTTTTCTTCCTGATAGTTAACCATTAAACCAGTTGAATCACAAACTTCTACAGTTTTCTTTAGTCACAGAGCCAGTGCATTAATTCAGTTTTGGCAAGTTTGCAAGAGTATTAAGAATGCAGAAGAACTAATGAAATGATAGAATATAAAAGGTTCAAGATAGCTGTATTCTATCAAGTAGCTTGTCAGAAATGGAACAAACTGAAGTAAAGCCTGAACTTTGTCTCAGTGGGGAAAAAGGAGGAATGAGACACTCTCCTCTTTAGAACTTGTTAGATATTTTTCTTTCTTTGCTTTGGAGGTATGCTGCTTCACTGAGACCAAACGTTACAATGGAAGTGTTCTCACTGTGGCAAAGCTCCTTTCCTGTCAAAGAACAACTGAGCCTTCTGCCTGCTCTGAGCAAGGAGGCCTTTGTTTAAGTTGATCTGTAGGTTTTGGGGATCCTTGTTCCCAAAATACTACTTAAACTGTCATCCAATCTTTTCTTATTTCTGTTGCTATTAAAATCCATTTTTACAATGAAAGCACGAAGATGTCTGATATGATTTCAAAGTCTGAAAAGGCTCATGCAGGTTACTCTTCACTAATGCATCATATATGCCCAGAAATGTTCAGAGTTCTAGCAGGTCATCAACTTGAAGATGGTAGGTGAACCTTCAGGGAAGACAGTGTCATTTGCATGAGCAGTTGTAGGAGTGGGGCTCTGGTATGGTCAGGTCTGTGGCTCAGACAACCAGAAGCTTCCTGGCTTGATGAAAATTTCATATTTTTCAGTCAGGAATTCTTTTCAGGTCTCTTCTTTACATTGTTCATATGTTCCTCTCCCTGACAATGAGAGTTTCTAATAGCTCTTTTTGTCTTTTCCAAACCAGAATCAGACCACAGCTAGCCAAAGAGAAGATTGAAGGATGCCATATTTGTACCTCTGTCACACCTGGAGAACCTCAAGTGTTCTTGGGAAAAGATAAGGCCTTCACTTTTGATTATGTCTTTAACATAGACTCGCAGCAAGAAGAGATTTATATACAATGTATAGAAAAACTGATTGAAGGTTGTTTTGAAGGCTATAATGCCACTGTGTTTGCTTATGGCCAGGTAAGCTTTACTTTATTTCAAACTATTTATTTTGGCATAAACAGTTTCTTGTGACTGATCTTTCTCTTAAATTATGGAATGCATAACCTGGTTTTTAGCATCTTGGATTTATTTTAAATGATGTATCCTATAGGAGACTGTTTAGGAGTTTGTATAGATTCTGTGCAGAATGGCAGTTGAAACACAGACAATATATAGGCAGTAGAATTAATAGTAATGCTGACAATAGCATGAGTCCGTATAATTTCTTAATTCACCCCAAATGCAGCAGTACAAATTAGCGACTTAATCAGTTTTTATATAGAGATAGGTTGTACTGAGACTCTTTTCTGAGCAACTGTCCATCCCTTTTCAGTTTCAGATACTTTTGGGAAGAGGAGGTTTTTTAAAATAGATCCTAGCGAGCTTCAGGCCACATTGTTTGTTTGTGGCAAAATGACTTTTCATAGAGAACACACCCTCTCAGTGCACTGGGCACATATTTTACTTCTTAAAGCTGAAATATCATTGAGGACAATGTAGAGAATGCATTATTGTCTTCTGAATATTCCTTTAGGAATTGATTGCATAAAATTTGGTCTTAGATGCTGAATTTCACCGTTGTTAAATGTCAAACTAGACTTCATCTAGCTAACTTCAGTGAAACAAAGCAATGTGCAGATCCAGTTTAGATTATGTTCAGCAGGATTTTGTCTTTGACTTATGCCACTAATTGAGTGAAAACACAACACTGCGTTGTTTTCTATAAGGACTTCACATTTAATTAAATTACCTTCCTCGTGAAGGTACAGCTTGTATTTGTCAGTGCTGTCTTATAAATTGAAAACAATGGTAATATTCTACCTGAGATATTCAGACATCATAATTGAGGGAGTCATTTGATCTACTTCAAATTTAAAATTTCAATTGCAAATGCTGCTTCTACGTTCAAAATACATGCTTTAATTAACAGTCTCGGTTGAAAACATTAACTCTTCTTCTGACCTTGGACATGATAGCTCAAGGGCGATGTAAGCTTAGAAGTTTGTAGGGGAAAGGCTATGAAAGATTGTGCTGGTTCCTGCCTTCTTGTATGTGATCTGTGGATGAATGGTAGATTTTGTCCAACTTCTGCTGTTAATCCGTTTTCCCCCCAAAATGACCTATTGGTTTGCATGTTAATACTGTAGAGATGACAGACTGCTGACTTAGTAGTCACTATCTAGCATTAATGTTCACAAACTGCATTTCTCTGTGTACTATTAATTGTTCTGGTGACTATCCCCTTTTCAATTTAGACAGGTGCTGGCAAAACATACACCATGGGCACTGGGTTTGATGTCAACATAACAGAAGAGGAGCAAGGCATTATATCCCGTGCTGTTAAGCATCTTTTCAGATGTATTGAAGAAAAAAAACAAGCTGCTATTAAACAAGGACTTCCACCTCCGGATTTTAAAGTGAATGCACAGTTTTTAGAGGTAAATACAATCCATGTTTTTTGCGTGTAACTCCATGGGGTTTTTTTTTTAGCCAATTAATAATTTTTTTTAAATGGTTGTTACTTTTATTTCTTTTCCCACAAGATGTTTTGAATTAATCTTCAAGATTTCAAAAGGACATTTTAGGGAGTTTACTTCAGCTCTTCAGAATATGAAAAAGAGTCTTTTTATCTTATTCCAATTATTTTAGTAGTTTTCTCCACAGTTATTTTGAAGTGCAGAAGTAGTTGTGTTTTGGCCATTATTTACCCCTTTCTGCAGCACACATATTTTTGTGGGGCCTGTTGCTCTTGCCTGTTTAATTCTTTACAAAACCTTAAAGCAAGAAAGTGTATATGTATAAAAAAAATCAATTGTACTTTGTGCCTTTGAATAGTCACCATGCCTTGCCTGCTTTTGACACTTTGCCATAGATTACTTTAGCTTTTAAAATCTGTTCAGGAGATTTGGTATATTCATTTCACCGAAGCAGAAACCTAGCATAAAAATACTTCTTTTTGTGATCCTCAGTGATTTAGGATTGGGGATCCATGTCACTGTTACTGCTTTCATTAGATCTAGATAAAACCTGTATCAGTGCTGAGGGAAAAAAAGGTTCCCTTTGTGGGTTTTTTTTGTAGACACAGTTACTGGTAAGAGAGGCCATAACATCTGTGGTCTTTCCAACCTGCGACAGCTGTTGGTTTAAGTCTTGCAGATTTTATGCTGTCTGTCCTGTTTGTGGAACTATTTGTTATTTGATTGATTTGGGTGTAATGTATTTACATTTACTACCAAGCTGCAGAAGCCGATACTTTAAGCACACACAGAGGAAGAATCAATTTAAGGAAGTGCATGTGTAAATGTGTATTACTTAGTTTGTGTCTGCAGCTTTATCTACTTCACGGAGAAAGAAACCCCACTTTTGTATTACTCAAGAGAAAAAATGGCTTCTATTACTGCTGAAGTAAACTAAGTCCTTTAGTCATATATTCCTACAATTGTTTTAAAGATTAACAAGCTGGCACTGGTTTTCTACTAGGGTAGGTTTGTCACTGCTAACCTTAAGCAGAGGTTTTTGTAGCTCTGACTAATGTTTGCCTAGAGAGTGCCTGGGCTTGAGCATGGGCCATGAGAATGCTGCACTCCCCTGTTCTCCGAGTATCGGGGAGCTGCAGCTTCACTTCTGCTTAGGCAGCTGCAATGGTAGTGTAAAGAGTAGTAACCAGTGTAATTTCTAAATGCCTTGTGTTTTTTATATAACATTAGAAACATGACTGCAAGAGTCCCACAATACAGAGTAGTAATTGAATGTTACAGTGGTGATGGTATGCGGAATTGCAGCCATTACAACATATTTCAGGTGAAATCTACATACTAAAGCCTCTCTTGTTTATCTAATTTAGAGAAAGATTAAATGATGTATATAATAATTTCTTCCTTAACAAAATGTCACTTCTTTGGTGGATTTTTTTTTTTTTTTATTGTTCTAAGGCTAAACTGGGACTTCCTGCCTTTTCTGAAGTTACATTCTGATACAAGAGTAGGGTGTAATATGTATCCTTTTCCTCCCATCCTATCTACCATTAGAGCTGGATTATATAAACAATAATTTAGTTACTGAACAAGTTGAAGCAAGGTTTTATTTTGGAATAACTTCGCAGTCTGACAGCTGGGTAACTGTTGGGAACAGTGACTTCTGTTTGCTACTTTCTTGCTTTTCTTTAGTTTGCTGCAGTCTTCTCTTAACTCTTTGCTTTCCTGTTAAGTATTCATAAAAATAGACATATGCAGCCCCACACAATTATAGCTGCAGTATCAGGATCCTCTCTAAATTGTGGCATCTGTTTACTTGCACTTAGCAAGGTAAAATATTAGTAAGAGGGCTCCTACTTAGAATATTTCTGCCTAATAATGACATATAATTAATTTTTAACATGTTAAAAATTAAAAGCATCACATTCGCAAATGCTGAGCCTTTTCTTCTTGGGGATGGATCCTCACTTGTTGAGAGAAGGAAGCCTTTTGCTTTCAGTATATGAGAAAGTAGATTGGGAGAATACAGATCCATTGCAATGGTTCCTTGTCTTTTACCTAGGGACTTTGATCAGGACTTTAATCAGTCAGGCCTAAGCTCTGCTGAAGTAAATTGGTATAACCAAATTAAAGACAGTGGAAATGTTCTAGTGTACATCAGCAGAGACCTGCTTTTTCTCTTTGTTGTTATTTCTTTCTTTATTTTGTTTCCTCTGATGTCTTCAGTTGGATTTAAACACTTCCTAAAACCTGGAGCATTCTTATAAAATGATAATCCATCTCCTGTAACACAGATAACTACACAGTAATTTCTGATGTTTTTCCTTGTTCTGATATCATTTACTGACCTAAAAGTCTGATGTGCGAAATGATACTGAATTGAAAGACCACTACATGGTATTTGTCTTCAGGAGACCCAATGAAACAGGCAATAAACACCAAGCAGCCTGAAACATGCAAGAAATAGTTGCTGTTACTCATGTGATTGTGCCTGAAAGTTGTAACTCAGTCTGGGGCACTAAAGTGTAGGTATTGCATGGAGGAAAGTACAAAAGCCCTGCTCAAGAAACCATCCCATAGTATTTTTGGCCTGTTGGTAGCTGTCTTTAATAAGCAGCTTGCACAAAACCCTATTGCAGGTTAAATTCTTTGTAGGGCAGGAACAGTTTATCTAAATGAAGGAGAAACATAGAATTAAGGTGTGAGGGAGGAGATGAGAAAAGGTGTGCTGGCAGGGAGAGCAAGTGGAGTGAGTTTGAAGTGCTTGGTAGAAGGGTGCAGCCAACTGAATCAACAAAACAAAAGGAAAGCCCAAGGTCAAACCTGAAGAGAGCAGGTGCCTGCCACAGAAACTCCTGCTGTGGTTGTTCTTCTGGCATCTAAAGCCTCCACTTCCCTGGTCCCACCAAAGAATCTTCTCCCAGGTCTGACAATCTGGAGGAAGTTGTGGCGGCTTTGGGTGGCATAATAGTAAGGCGTGCAGGTGACTTAATTTGCAGTTGCTCTATTATCATATTGTCCTTGTGAGTTTGGGTGTTTCATAGCATCTATTCTGAGAGCCTTGACATTTGAATTTTTAGAACTTTCTGTACATACCATGCACAGTTTTGTTCGTTTTTGGTGGAATTCCTTCCTAAAGTAATGTGGTTTATGTCTCTTTGGTTTTTCTTTTTCCCTCCTCAGCTTTACAATGAAGAAATTCTTGATCTGTTTGATACCACACGTGATATTGATGCAAAGAACAAAAAATCAAATATTAAAATACATGAAGATTCAGCAGGAGGAATTTATACAGTGGGTGTTACAACCCGAACTGTGAATGGAGAATCAGAGGTGATCATTGAAAATAAATTACTCTGTAGCATACCAAATGCATTCTAAAAATGTTTTCTGTATGTTTTGTTAAGTAGCTAAAAAGATAGGTTTTGCTTGCTAAATCTGAATTTTGGACAACTTATGTGTAAAATTTAGCTGAAATACAAGTTTTCTTTATTTTCTGTAGCCTTAAGTCTGCTAAATGTTTGATAGTAATTTCCTACAACTTGAATTTTCTAGAAACACACTTTTACTAATAATGTAGTTCTGCTGGAAGAGAAAATTTTGGCGTATGTGTAAATCTGATCTCCCAAATCTTATATGTGGTGGTTTTTTTTCCTGTGACAAGAAAGCTTTGCATTATGACTGGTGTGAGTTAAACTGCCATTCATGTGCATTACAAATCTGAATACAAATATCATTTTACTGTGTGTTTTTGTACAAAAAGTACAAAAATTGTACCTTTTTGCCACAGGTGAATGAAAGGAAGGTTGTTATGTTACTACCAGGGGACAGCAAAAACATGGGTACAAAGATTAAAGCATTTTATTTTAGAAACCGTAGAAAATACTTTTGCTTGTTCAAGTACCTTTGTGCTTTTTTGACCTAAAGGAACTGAAATCATAGCAAAGAGAAAAAGCTTATTTATATCTAAAGCCATAAGTGTTACAGGAACACTTTTTATTTAAACCGCAAACAATGCAATGTACCTCTTGTCTATTTTCTAGATGATGCAGTGCCTAAAGCTGGGGGCTTTGTCTCGAACCACTGCCAGCACTCAGATGAATGTTCAGAGCTCACGATCTCATGCTATCTTTACTATACACTTATGTCAAACCAGAGTCTGTCCTGCATTTAACACTGTATGTATCTTTGTTGGTTTTAATTATCACTTTAGTAACCATTTTTCAAAAGGTGGATATTGTTTTAGCAGCCACTGCTATCTGAATTGCACTTAGTAAAGACGCTACAGTCATCATCATGCTGGATGAATTCGCTAAGCATTATAATGATTTGATTTAATCTGTGCCTATATAACCATCTTCTAGCCAGAGGCAACCATAAAACTGCAGCCTCTTACATGAACCAGCCCATTCTCCTCTAGCATTTTGTTCAGTATTTTGTTGCAACATACACAAGTAAGAAAGTTAAAATGTAATTTGTCTTTAATTGGGAAAGTGTTTCAAATTGTCTTAGTATTTAGTGGGTTTAAGCTTGCAGTCAGCAAACTGGAAACACTTGGATATTCCCAATTAAATGTTGATATCCAATAAGGAGCAAGTAGTAAAGCATTTGATTCTGATACTTAGTCTATTTATTTTAAATATGTATGTGTTTGGGGTTATGTGCTTAACCTGAAATTTAAGCTATGAATGTACATGGAGCTGTTCTGTAGAAGATGTTTCATGTGACTGGTTTGGTTGTTAGTTGCTCTTGGAATACCTTGTAAAGAGGGAAGTTCCCAATAAATCCGTATTACTTAAAACTACAGTAGCTTCAGGGGGCCTTATTTTGATTACTCTAAAGCTATCAATTTTAAAATATTTTGGTGAACTCCTAAGTGTCTGGCTAGCATTTTACACACAGATACCAAGCTTTCAAGCATGTGGAACAGGGAATTGGATTTGTAGTTGTAGTACTTTATTGGGGGCGGGTTGCCTTTTTTGTAACACTACAAATAATCATTTGCAGGCAAAATGAGTGTCACTCCCTGGTCCTTTGCGGTATGTAGACCTGCTTTATGTACCTCTTAAAAATACTTCTTCCTGGTTTCCACGCTGAACCTGGTGGTGTGGGCAGCTGTCTGTCTTCTCTTGGGAGGGACTGGCACCACGCTTGGAGCCCAGACAGGGCACCTCAGTCACTGCGTGGTGACACTGTCTGTTCAGAGGTTTTGTTGAAAACTGTCCATTTAGCTGGGGAGTGAGAGAACTCATTTGGGAGCCCCATTTCCCTCAGCCTGTCAGCACTGCAGTCTGCCTGTGCAGGTGTACTTGTAGCCTTCCCCACCAGCTGAGCCATGTGCAGGACTCTCGGCTGGCTCTGCCTGGCTTTTAACAGATCCTTGTGTTAGAGGAATAGGTGGCTGCCTTCTGTCTTACGTCAAACTGGTTTGTTTCTCCTTTTTCTTGGGAGATATGAGCAAGGTAATTTGATGGTCTGGGCATTGCTAGATCCTTCATCTGTGAAGACAGCACCCTCTCCTTTCCCTGCGGTGTTTAGGAGAGTAGAGGTTAGGCCTTACATTGGCCTCTGAATGCTCCTGGAATATAAATTAATATGAGCTATTATTGGGTGTCCAGGAGAGATGCAGCTCAAGTTTCTGTAGACAACAGTTTTGGGAGACCTTTGTTACCAGGGCAACACAGTTTCTCCTGCTCAGATGACAGCATTGGCTGCTTCCCCTCTGGGGCAGGCAGCCAGGGCTACAGCACAGACACACCATTCCTCACACTGTGTTCACACTATCCATGCTTCTTGGGAGTTTCTGGTTGTACGTTTGACTTAGTAAATAAGCAAGAGTGAAAGCGTGCTTTGAGGGCTGCGAAAGAGGGTGTGGGCAAACAGCAGTGTAAATGTCAAAATATCAAACCCAGTGATTTATAGTACAGCTACACTAATGGACAGAAATAAGCTTGGGATTATCTAATGAACAAGGGTAATTTTGCCGCTGTGAGGAAAGAGTGGCTGAGGCTGTGGTAGCTCACTGTAGTGCAGTGAGGCTCCCCACGCTGACAAAGGTTATCAAGTGCCAGTTTTTACAGCTTCCTTGGGGTGTGGGGAGGGAACTCTTCTCCCTTGTTGCCTCCTCTGTCTGCATTTTCTAGTCAAGTCAGAAGTTCTGGTAGAGTTCTGGCTGCTAGGAAACTGGCTTAAAAATTAATTCCTACAATAAAATTGAAGAACCATGCTACAGGGATGCTGACGATGGGGATTAGAGTTATAAAAACAAAATATCTTTCAGTTATTTGGGAGGTTTATGAACCAAGTAGGTCAGGAAATTATATAATTAAGTTTGGTATTTTTTAATCAATTTCCTTCAACTGATTTAAGGCTTGCCTTCCAGGAGAGGTACAAATGTTGTTGCCCACTTTGCTGAAGACTTGTGTATTTTAATGTACGTATCCCCCCATTCTTCCATCAAGAAACAATTGTAGCTTATACTTAAAGTAACTGACATTTGCATACATCTGGAGCTGGATCTTCAAGAATATATTAGTACATATGATTAAAATGGTGACAGTTTTTGGAGAGAGACTGTTATAAAAGAATAACATGGCAGCAAGTCTTGTAAATAATGGTTGATTGAACTTTGCAGTAGACAAATGTTAATTGAAAGATAATAAGAAATAAGTTAATGTGAAGGATCTTACTAAGTTTTATGGCTTATTCTTTATTTCAGGATAATACCACCGATAACAGAATAATATCAGAATCTTCTGAGATGAATGAATTTGAAACTCTTACTGCCAAGTTCCATTTTGTTGATTTAGCGGGATCTGAAAGGTTAAAGCGAACAGGAGCTACAGGAGAAAGAGCAAAAGAAGGAATTTCCATCAACTGTGGACTAGTAAGACTATACAACTTGTTCCCATAGGTTGTTGGTACCATCTTCTCTTCCTTTTTTGGATCACTTGTTTTCAGTAATCCCTAAAGTAGAAAAGCATTGAGTGAACAAAGACTGAGCTTTGCACAGATGTGATAGTACACATTGATTCTTACTGGCTCTTGGCTTGCTAATGTTTTCTCAGTTGTATTAGACCCTAACTAGCAAATGCTAGTACTTATAGCTTATGAAATACAGTTTGTTACTTTAACTTTTAAAAGGTATTGTAAAGTACCTTTCATTTTTTTAACTTTCATTTTTTATTGTGTCAAGACCCAAACAATTGGAGAGCATTATAAGCAGTTTGCAAGGAGTACAGGCATGTGAAACGTGGACAATGAGTCAGCTTAATTCATCCATAAATGCTTGGTTTTCATTACAGTTATGAAGTACAATGTAAAACAACCCCAGGCAAAACACTTCCAACTAGAAATAAAGTCTTTCGTTTATAGCATCACTACTTAGGTTTTTTTGCGTACTGGGTCTCCATGTAGCTTTTGATTAACTTTATTAAATGTTTTGCTTACCATTTACTTATCTCCATTGAAAAGTAGAGCTGGTGATTATCAGTGGAGATTGTAGTTTCATGCCTTTGTTTTGAGCTGCTTGGCTGAGTGGAGGCTCTGTGCAATTCACTTTTACAGACACAAATATATGTTTACTTTCTGTATGAAAACATGTATCTTCTGGTCTAGTGTGTAGTACTACAGAGAGATATTCTGCAACTAGAATTTTCTTAGTGATTCTGTTGCATGACAGTGGTTATATTCTGTAGATGTACTGGTTATATTATATGGAAGAGAGAATTTAGTTCAGTTTCATCACTGATTATAAGCACAACAGAAACTTTAGATGACATAGGTGTATCTTTAACAAACAGGATACAGAATGCATGAAGGTGAAAATCAGTGTGATAAAAGCAATATCTGATCACAGAATTTCCATTTACAGTTAATTCCAGGCCTCAGCATTGGGAATCAGATTGAAAGAGATTTAAACGCTTCAAAGCAGTCACAGTGTATATTCAGTTTGTTAGCTGCTGGATGCAGTAAGACCATTTTCAAGACCTAAGAACTGTCTGTACAGAGTGCCATCTAGAGGAATGCTCTTTAATTTGGCATATAATTGAACTACATGCAGTTGCACTTTAGAAATAGTTTTAACAGCCAAATGTTAGTGTATAAACTTGAGTTAGACCCTTTGAGCAATGAAATACGACAGCCACAAATGACGCAATTTCAGTCCTTAAATGCTTAAATATTCATCAGACATTTGTCATTTCATACTAGTAAGGGTAGTAAATTCTGTTTTTTTCAATGTGAATGCCCATACTTAATTCTAAATCTAGCATAAAGCAGGTTGATAACAATTTTAATATGAACATAGCTACTGCTAGAAGTGGAGATCAGCTTTAATAATCGTCGAAAGTAAAAGTTTGTTACTTGAAGTAATTCTAACTTTAGCTTGTGAGTGATATGAGAGTGCAACCAAATTGTGCAAAGCACTTAGCACTTGCAGATATCAGGCTGCAATTAATTTGATTCACTGTTGATAGCAGAAAAGTTCATAGATGTCTAGTGTTATATTTAAAAATCCTAAGAAATTTTTTGTGTTTCATGAGTATATTTATTTCACAATATGCAGACTCCATTTTTAGCTGTTTTAAAAATAAAACTATTCAGGAATTTATTCTAACTTATGTGTTGCATGATTTGGTGTTTTGTAGCTGGCACTTGGCAATGTAATAAGTGCACTGGGAGATAAAAGTAAGAAGGCAACTCATGTACCATACAGAGATTCAAAGCTTACAAGGCTACTTCAGGACTCTCTTGGGGGAAACAGGTATGACAATTAGAATATTTTATGCATTTCATTATGAATGAGCATGAATGAGTATATTATCTTCAGAAAGTAAAATAAACATTAAACAATGATAAAAATAGCCAGTCTTCTCTGGGGAAAGGTTCCAAAGATAAATTACTCTCATGATAGAAAACATGAGCAATGCAGGGAAAAGATTTTGTAAAGGTGATTTTTGCATTGTTCTTTTTCAGTGCTGTTGTAACTTTATTAGCCATGAGGCTTTGAGTTACTTAGAAGTTACCATTTGCAGGACTGGTCATTCCTATGAAGGCCTTTTTAGATTATAGGTAGCATAAATGGTAAATTTTGTTATGTTATAGCCTTGTTAATTACAGCATAGTTTAAAGATGTGATGAGTTTCTCCTTCAGCATTTCAGTTACTTTTTTATTTAATGGCACTGAATCATTTGCTCTGATTTCCATGCACAGGAGCTTAGAGTTGGCTTACCACAGGCATTGCTAACTTTTGGTAAAGATTGCATACCTCAGGGGTATGTTGCATCTGTCCATTTATCTAATGTTGGATTAGAGCCTAATAAAACAAGCGTTCCACCAGAATTGTTTGTATGAACCTGTTCTGTACACCTACTGCACATACAAGGGAGAGGGTCTTTGGCCTCTTGGAGCTTTGTCTAAGCAAACATTAACAAATCTATTAAAATACAAATGTTGTAATGTATTTGTAATTCATACTGTCTACGAATACAAGAAGGAGCATAGTTGAGTATGTTTTCACAAGGTAGTACTCTCCTTCCTCTATTTAATCAGATACAGCTGACTCCTATTTTTTTAGGAGTACAGGAAGTTTTCTGGGCATTTCACAAAGGAACAGGGAGAAGTGGAAAAGAGTTCTTGAATTGTTGCTCTGCTCTTCAGAGAGAACTTTAATAACACCTTGCAGCACTGCAGTGTGAGGAAAAGCATAGAGCCAGACAAAACAAGTAAAATAAAGGCTAGAATTTTCAGAAGTCCCTAAAGGAGGAAAAAACTCAAAGGGTTATGAAAAAAATGGACAGAAATCAGGAGCATAGCTGCTCTTTTAGCTAGTGCTGGAAATAGCTACCAGTAGCACTGCCTGATTAAATTTGATATCAAATACACTGGCTAATGGCCATTTTTTAAAAGCCGCTTCTAAAATTGCACTTTTGTTGAAATATTATTTTGACTCTAAAATATTTCCCCATTTTACAGCTCCACTGCTCCCCCACCTGGAGATATCACATAGTTTAGTGTTGGGGTTTGACTCCAGCCAGCAGCTAAGCCCCACACGCAGCATGTTCTGGCTGATGTTAAATTTGTGGGGCCCCCACATCATTTTTATTTTTGTGATAGACATGCTGAGACATGTCAAATGAGCACTTTGCTGTTCAGGAAAGAGTTATTCATTGAAGCATAGTTTCCTATCCATGCTTTGGCAACCAGAAAGTGTAGGAAAGCTAAATTGTAATAAATATGCATTTATTTTTCTTTGTGGGAAATCAGATTGTTAGATTTCTGTTACCGTGTTCCTCAGCTTTCCAAATTACACCCTAGGTATCACAGTCCACATTATTGTTTCTTTGCAAATCCCTAAAAAGGTTTTCTAGTAGAGAGGCAAGTTAGATTGCAGTGAGTTGCAAGTTAACAATGATGCATTGTATCACTGCACTGTTATCACCATAATCCTGATTTTAAATATAATGCTGAAGCTGTTGTTAGGTACCATTTAAATGTTAATGTTTCTTGAATTACTCAAATGAGAATATGGAGTATTGGTAGTTTTGGAAAAATTAAGACTTTCATAACTTCCAACCCTACTTTATTGGATTAATTTGCAGGGATTAATTTGTTTGCCTCAGTCTGAAACTGCAAAAAGTGAGGATTAGAATCCAGTCTGCCTAATGCAGGTACTGCCCCAGTGCCCTGGAGACAGTGCAGTCCTCCTACAGCAACAATCTAAACCTTAACATAAAACAAAGAAGCAAATTCCCCTGAAGCCTGGAGGAGAGTACTCAGTCCATCAGACATAGGTATTTTCCCCTGCCTGTTGAGAATTTAGGCTGTGTAGGCACATTCAGGGTATGATCTACAGCTGGAACTCTGGTTCTGACTCCTCTAGGCTGTTCTTATCTGATGTGGAATGAGTGTGCTCCAGGGAGCGAGGGAAGGGCTCCCATTTCCTCCATCTCCTATTAAATGACGAAACCACTTTGTTGGAATGAAAACTCTTTTGCCTTTTTCTGCTTTCATCACACTGGTTCTTGCTGGTCTGTCTGGTCAGTCTTTCATTTGGAGCATGTTCTCACCCTGCATATCCCATGATGGGATTGGTTATAGGGTGTTGTAGAAACCTGAAGACAAGACAGTTGTTCATAGCCCTCTTGGGCCTAGAGCTCAAGTCCTGTGGCTTTTTGTGGAAGCGCTCCAAGCTGTGGTGTAATGAAATGTGGAATAAATACGGTTATATCCAGATTTTCTAAGGATAAGTACTAGCTTTTGGGTTTCTGTTGGAGAATAGGAGATAATTTGCAGTGGAGGATTCGGACAGTTTGGACGTCGGTAGAACCCGAGGTAGACAGTAGATAGCTTAGGCAGTTTGCACATGCATGGACACCTAAGATGAGTGTTTAGACAGCTTTCAGATTATGTAGGTAGGCACCTCAGGAATTAGAGTAGGCAGCCATGACAATTGCATGGTCCACATCACTATTTAGGACTTTAGGTTGATAATCCCTAATCTCAGTTTATGTATGATTAGGTAAACTGAGTATAATTTGAAAAACATTTATAGAAACACAAACAAATTGCATTTACAATTTTACATGTAGAACAACTAATGACCTAGCATTTCCTATGCTAGGGTGATACAAAATGTAACAGTGCTGAACTCTGAGGTTAACAGTCTTCTACTGTGAGCTAGATTGAGGACTATTTGCAGAAATATTATGAAGTCACTATCCTTGTTTCGCCTTCTGCCTGAAGGTCTGTTAGCCTCTCTCTAGTCCTTTTGTTCCTGATCATAGAGTCATAGAATCATAGAATAGTTAGGGTTAGAAAGCACCTTAAGATCATCTAGTTCCAACCCCCCTGCCATGGCCAGGGACACCTCACACTAAACCATGTCACCTAAGGCTCTGTCAAACCTGGCCTTGAACACTGCCAGGGATGGAGCATTCACAACTTCCCTGGGCAACCCATTCCAGTGCCTCATCACCCTTAC
>JANHGB010049721.1:1445-25484 GCA_026283785.1 Coracopsis vasa
CTGGTCAGTGCTGGGCAAGCTGGTACCCAAGTACCAGAGAACAGGCGTGGGGCTCATCCACTGAGGGCAATCGGCCTGGAAACATCTCCTCTGCAAGCATGTGGAGCAAACTGTTGCTTGCTGGGCATTTTCCAGGGCAGAGCCCCCCAGCTCTGCAGTGAAGGGGGTCCTGAGGCCTGTCGGGGTGCCACAGTGGGAGCCCCACGGTGCCCGGTGCCAACTGCATCCCGGAGTCTCCTGGGCAGGAGGGATGCATCTCTCCATGGCGATTTTGGCAGCCAGGGCTGGCTGGTACCTGCAGCCCGATGGGAGCTGGGTGGTGTGGGGCTGGCAGCCCCCCACTGCTGCCCCTCCATCACCGCTTCCCCTCTTTCCCACCCCCCCCATAACAAGGACCCTCTCTCAGCCTGAGTAACTCCCCCGCCGGAGTTGTCTCTATTTCCATAAACCAATTATACCCAGATGATCTCAGGAGATTTAAACATCAATATCCTAAATGATAGCACGAGGGTGGCGTGTGATTGTTGCATCTCTCTTTACATTCTGGTGCTGCTCCATCACCGCATTGCCATGGTAACGGGGGAGTGATGGAGGAGAGGGTGGTATTAAGGATGCAGGACACATGAGGGGCCTTTTAGTAACCATAGTGAGGGAGCCAAGGCAGAAGGGAATCAGTTATTGTTTCTCAGGGCACTTGCTTTTTGAAGGAGAGTAGCATGTTGCAGTTAAAAGGTGGGGTTTATAGATGGGAAGCAGAAGCAGTTGATGGATGGGGACCTGATGGCAGCTGATCCCCCCTGAAGCGGCTGGGTATCACCAGTGGAGCCAGCCTGAGCTCAAACTGAGCATCACCAGAGCATCAATCCCCAAAATCAGGAGTGGGATGGGAGGAATTGAGCAATTCCACTCCCACCAGCCCTTTGTGGCTGTGCCTAGTCATTCATGCCTGGACTTGGCATCCCACATCCATAGCTGTGCCCATCCACTATCCCTGCTCCATAGTTGTATGCATTGCTTCCAGCTCTCAGAGCAGAGGATCAGGGAGGGAATGGCTCAGTAGAGTGAATCTGAAATACCTCAAGGAGCAGGAGAGCCTGCACAGGCATCCAGAGAGGCTTTGGCTCATCCCTGCCCAGGAGAGGATGGGGCTTTTCCTCCAGGGATGCTCCGGGGATGTGGCAGTGGCTTAGCTCTGCTCCTCATCCTCCGTGCACTGAGCAAATCCCCCCTCGCTGCTTTCAGGGGCACCTGTGGGCTTGCTCCACATCTTCCTTTCACTCACAAACTGCCCCTGGACCAGCGCGATGCAGGGATGACCTTGGCTTGCTTTGCAATTAACGTGTTTGCAATTAACAGCACAAAGGGACTGGCTCTGCCCGGCTTCTCCTCCACATCGAGTACCACAAAAGCACCTCCTCGCTTCTTCCTTTCTCTTCTTCAGCACCAAGAAGCTCAAGGTCGCTGCTGAATGCACCGTCTGCTCCCAGCCAGGGGAATGGGGGCTCCAGTGTCAATGGGTTTGCTGTGCAGGCAGTGGTCCTGGATGTGCTGTGAATGGGATGCTCCATCTTGGAAGGGGTTAGGGCGTTCCTGCAAGCAAAGTCTTCTTGCTCTGCCATGTACCCGGGAATAAACCTGGGGCTCAGCTGATAACCCTGGAGCAAGGGGGGTGGGAAGTGGGAGTTTGGGGGTCCCCTCCTCGCCCCAACACTTGGCTTAGGTCATGGTGGGATGAAGATGGATTCAGGGTTAGAGGGTCAGGAGCAATGTGGAAATGGGGTTTCTCACATGAGCAGTTCTCCCTTTCTCATTCTGAGCCTGCTCAGCATTGCTCTTACACCTCTGCCCTGGGCACAGTGGTGGGGGCAGCGCTGCCTTCTCCAGGGCCACATCCTGCACCATCACATAAGCAACACCCTGGGTACCGGTCCTGCAGCCACGGCCATGCTACACAGGGGGGTTTGTGCCTGCACCACCACATTGGCACTGCAGGGATGTCCGCCCCAAGATACAACTTACCCTGCAGAGATGATACCTTGGGATGCCAGATGAATGTTTAGGCTGGGTCTGGCCCTTTGCTGTGCCCAGGGTACCACACTCAGCGCCGTGCTGCGTGACGCTGTCCCCACGTGCTGCAGCTGAGACATTGATGGATAAGAGCTCCCCGGGGGCGGCCGTCTTTACCCTTTATCTTTATCTCTCATCACGGCAGTGGGTGGCTGGTGCATCCCCACATGCGTGGCAGTGTGAAACGCCCGCCCCAGCACAGGCAGGGAGGGATGCTGAGCATCAGAGGAGCATCTCGTGGTCCATCCCAGCCAGGTCCTGCCCCAGGGCATGCGATCTGCAGTGCCTGCTTGCTGGAGACCCTGTCTCCAGCCCCTCCAGGTCTGGGGTGAGGAGGAGGCATCGAACCATCTCCCCTCTCTGCCGTTCCTGCTGCCCCCGGCCTGCTCATCTGATTCTGAAGCACATCCCCGTGTGTTGTGGAGGTTTTCCCCACCCCCCGCCCCACTTCACAGCTCTTTTTGAACGCTCTCTCATCCTTAGGCAAGTCTATAATGAAGGGGGCCCAGAGCAGCCTGTTCTCACCCTCCTCCTCCTCCCACCCCCCAGCCCAGGTTTGCCTTCATTCGGACTCCAAGCACGTTGCTGGTAGAGCAAATCCCCCACAGAGCTCATTACTGGAGAGCCCGTTTCCTTCCAGCCCCTCTACAACTGGTGCCAGCCCAATGCTAATTCCCACCTGGCAGAGCCGGCCGGCTCGGCTCCATCCCTCCAGGATGCAGGTGGGCTTCTCCATTGGGAAAGGAACACATGGGAGATGCGAGAGGAGCATGGGATGTCGATGCAGCGTGGCTGAGGGTCCATTCAGCAATGAGAGGGGATGGAGGTCTTGCAAGCATAGAGCATCCTTCCATCCATCTGGGATGAACTTGCTTGGTCCCACCACTGCCTGGAGCTCATCCTACAGCTGAAAGGACCTTTACCATCTCCTTTCCCCTGAGCTGGCGTCTCCAGCTCCCAGCAGTGGCAAAGTGCCACCAGTGCTCTCAGCCACCACTGTGCTCCGGTAACCTCCCCCTAAGAGCTGTGCTGGCTCTGCTCCAGTAAGAGCTTTCCTGAAGGAGCCAGCACTGGGCACTTCATCATCTTCATATCCAAAGCAACGCAACGACAGTGCTGGGGTATCTGTGTCACATTGACCTGACACCACATCACCATCTCCCTTCACCCCATGGTCAGGGATGGAGAGGACTCGGGGTCACCATGGACCACTCTACCGTGCTCTTGGGATTCCCAGGATGACACCAAGAGGCTCATGGGGCCCCCTTAAAGATCTGCCAGTGAGCAAGGGCATTATAATCATCAGCCAAACTCATGAGGAGTTGATGATCAATTGATACAAGTGGGAGGAACAGCCCCAAACCAGGCCTCCACCAGCACAGATGAATTACCCAGGGCCCATGGCTGCTGTAATTAATGCTCAGCCTCGTTATGTGCTGACTTTAATGATGGCAGTCGTTAGCATTCAATCTTCTCCTTTCCCAGCAGCCTCCTCCTTGTCCCTTCATCAATACAGCACATAATTAGCCTCTGGGGTCTGAAATAGCCTTTTGGATAAAAGGGGTTTGCAGCCCCTTTTATCCAAGGCTTGGCTGCGCTGAGCTGGGACAGTGCTCATCCCTCTCCCTGCTCACACATTCCCCTTCCACACCCAGCAACCAGCCTCTTTCACCTCCCTTTTCCTCCCAGTGAGACCAGCAGAGGGGATGAGCAGAAGCCGGAGGTGACCCGAGCATCCTCAGTGCCCACCCATGCACCCACCTGGGAGGAGGAGGTGACGGTGGAAATGGATGCTGAAGATGTAGGCTGGGCAGGTGAGAGCATCGTGGACCATAGGGACAGGGGTGAGATGGGGCTCGTCTCCTCAAAGGGTTAATTTGGGGATATTAGGGAGCCAATGCACCCAGGTAGAGCGTGGTTGTGATGGGGACGAGCCATGCCCTGAGCCATGCATGGCTGTGGTGGCTTCAGAGTGGGACCAGGAGGGACATGCCTCCAGCTTCAGGATGGGGCAAGTGACGGTGTCGAGCTCCAAAGCATCCCATGGGAATAAGCATGAGGTGAGAGCATCCCACATCTTACCCCACTGCCATCCTCACCCCTTGTATGGGTTGGACCCATGTCATGGTGCTGCTACTCCCTGTGCTGGGCTGCTAAGTCTGTAATGGTAATAAAACTCATGGCATTAGGGGCTGGGATTTGACTCTAATCACACCCTTACAAAACCAACTGTGGGAGCCAATCTTCACATCCCGCCTAATCCCATTAGACCCTGACCTAAATGAAATTGAAGCGCTTTTGATGTGCTTTGGACCTGCCCCGTGCAGTACCAAGAGAGATGCTGGGACCTCCATCCCCTCTCTTCTGCCTCCTGGCATCCCCCAGATGTTCAGAGGTGTTCATCGCCCAGATGTTGAGACTGGAGGTGTCACTTCCAGATGCAGCTCACACCTTTTCTTGCCCAGAAATACAGTTTCCACCCTTTTTTTGCCCATCAATACAGTTTCCATTGGTGGGGCTGCCAAACATGATCCATCATAGGCGATGAGCTGCAGAAAAGCCACTTGTCACTCGCTCGACCCTGGAACATTCTTCCTGGTGCTCTTTCCACAAGGAGCTGGGAGAAAAAGAGAATCTCCATATAAACCAAGCACTTGCTGGAAAGCAGGGGCTCGGGAAAGCCTGGTCCATGCTCTTACCTGCTCCATGCTCTTACCTGCTCCATGCTCTTGCCTGGTCCATCATCTTCATTTAGGGGACACACACAACCTGTGGCATCGCCAGGTTGGCCAAGCAGGAGTTAAGGTGGGTGCGTCGGCGCTGTCATTAAGCTGGGGGAAGGGAAGCCCAAGTCTTGATGGCAGCATAAAGAGAGGGCGGTTTTCCCTTCCATCAGCTCCTTTTTTTGTCATAAAAGGCTCCTGGTGCTTGTCAAGTAAATTGCAGCTTTGCTTTAAACTCAAGGAAGAGCTGGGGGTGCCAGCACCCGTGGGGTGATGCTGCTGTGCTGGGGAGCAGATGGGTACCAGGCACCCCTGAGAGGACAGGGATCCACCAAGGGCTGCCCCAGGGCAGGGACTGTACCCTGGGTGGGCTGGAGATGGGGAGGTGGATTGGATGGATCAGTGGGAAATTCTGGCTTCTTAGATGGGAATCTGAGCTGCATCAGTGCCAGTTGCTCACGGGCTTTGCTTTCCTGGGGATGCCCAGGGAATGCTGTTGATGACTCCTGGGATCCATGTGTGTGTGTACAGAAAGCCAGGATGGGTGTAAATCCTGTCCCTGTTCACCCCACCATAACCTGTGAGGGGAAGGGGCTGCTGGGAATGACTCAATCCCCCCATCATCTGTCCCTTCATCACCCAGACCTTCTCCAAACCTCTCCCCATGGCTTCACCCACTCCCCCCTTCCCCAAATCCCATGGCCAGCCCCACTCATCCTGACAGCTGACCCTCTCCCTTCCAGCCCTGACTCTCACTGTGGCAGATAAAGCCACCAAGGAGGCACTGGGGACATTCCAGCTGCCGGTGCGGCACCTCCAGCCCTTCCAGCCCCTCTGCTGCAGGCTGGTGCTGGTAGGTACAGAGCCTGTCCCTGCATCCTGCTGCTTATTCCTGCTTATTACTTGGATGTTCAGCAGCTGTAGCTGGGGGTGGCAGGCAAAGAGAGCCTTGTGTAACGGTGTAATCCCGGTGGGAAAACCGAATTTGGCGAGCTGGGGAAGGTGCACAAAGAGGCTTGTGAGCTTCCCACAAGGTGAGAACAAGGCAGGCCTTGTGCGGGGCTTTTCCCATCTCTCTCCAGTGGGAAAACATGGAGGAAAAGCGATGGGATTGCAGGCTGGGAAGTGCTTTCACCCTCAGCATCCTGGGGAAGGAGACATGGGACCGGGCTTTACATCAGCGCATTCGTTATATAGGGGATGCTGTGCATTAATCAATGCAGGCAGATCCCCAGCCGCAGAGAGGAGCCCCTCAGTGGGGGTTTCTCCATCCCAGTGTGTTAACAGTTTGGACTGGGTTTTGATAGCTCCCTGTATGGCTGAGACCTGGGAAACTCACCCAATACTTCTCCATATCAGGCCCCCCTATGCTGTGCGGCAGAAATGAGTTTCCTCTTCCCTGCACAGAGATTGGGAGTGATTAAACATTTAAATGTGATAGGATTTATTACATTGATCTGTTCCGGGAAGGCTCAGGGGCACTGTGAGCTTTAATCATCACTTGGTGCTTCATTGTCAGCGCTGGGCTGCCAGAGCGCCTGCCTTTGGTGGCCTTGACCCTTCCTCCTCCCATGGTTCACTCTCCTTCTCAAACAGCCAAGGACACAGGACCCTGTGGGGATGGTCCTCCACGTCACCATCACCCGCAAAGGGAGCTTCATCCCTCGCTGTGATGGATTGAGCTACATGGCCTTGGAGGTGAGAGGTGGTCCAGGATGGACCAGAGCATCGTGACCTGGGGAGGATGCTGCTGCATGTGGCTGTTGATGCTGATTTAGGGCAGCTTCTTCCCCCTGCCTTATCCTCTGGTCCCTCACCATGGACCCACAGGTGCTGCTGCAGGGACTGTCAGCCCCTTTGGACACCTCTCCTGGGCCCTTGGTGGCTGTGGCCAGAGTTGTGACCAATGTTCAGGAGTACAAGTGAGTGATGGTCATGGGGGGCTGTTGGTGACACTGGTGGGGGACACTGGGCTTGGGTGCTATAGCCCCCTCCCATGGTGCTTGGCTTGCCAGGAGTGGACATGGCCCCACACGTGCTGATTCTCTTCTTTTCCATCACTTATCAGGCGCCGCATGGAGAAGCATCCAATCTCCTGTCCCGGCATCACCCCCACCACCATCACATTCCCAGACCCTCCAGCAGCAGCCTTCTGCATCACCCGAGCTGCCAACCACGGCTACCCACAGGTACAGGGCTGAGCACATAGAATCATGGAATTAACTAGATTGGAAAAGACCCTTTAAGATCATCAAGTCCAACCTTTACATCCATTGGGATGCACAGGTCTGGCAACACCCATCCCACTTGGGTACCGATGCGCATCCCTCTTTTAGCAGGGATGCTGAGCACCCCATGCTTTAGGGGCAAAGCAATGCTTTGAGCATCAAGCACAGAGTGCTTACACCCTCCTCGCCCTGCCTGCAGAAACCCACAGGCAGCTCCTTGTTTGTGCCTTTGTCCTTCATTTTTCCCCCTGCTCCGCTCTCGCCTCCAGCTCGAGTGCTGCCTCTTGAAGGCAGAGACCTTCTCCTGCCCGGGCCTCAAGTACCACCGGGAGAAGTAGCGATGTACATCATCCAAATAGCTGTTGCCAGGGCAACATACGCTTTCGGCATCATCGGGAGCAGGAGGGCCCTGCTTTTGTTCCTGTGCCCTGCCAAAACCTGGCAAGGAGGGAGAGGCAGGGCCCTGGCGGGATGCTGGGGCTGGGAGGAGGTGTGATGGGGCAGTGTGAAGATGGACCCAGAGCTGCTCCATCCCTTTGCCTCTGAATGATGCCAGCCACAAGCGAGGGGAGGGCAGATGTCCGGCTGCCCTGCATGGAGGGCTGCAGCTGGTCCTGCAACCAGTGCACACACATTTCCCCACCTCGCTCCTCCTCCCCCATGCGCTGCATTTAGATCATCTCGGGGCAGAAAGCCCCAGTATCAACACGTTCAGGGAGCCCATACATTAAATATTACCTGGAGGAGGGCGGCCAAACGCCACATGGCCCAGGAGGGGGGGAATTACCATAAAAGTCATTAGTGCGTTTCATTCAGTACAATAATTGTTGGTTTATTGCTCTCCCCCCCCCACCTCCCGGCGTTGTTCTTTGCAGGTGAGAGGTGGGGGGAGATTCAGGGATGCTCTGCTTTGGGTCTGCGCCTTCTTGGGGCCCTCCTGTGATCAGCACCCCCATCCCCAGCAATGGGTTTGGGGGATGAGCAGATAGGAAAGGAATTCCCATGTGCTTGTCCCTGTGTTGTATCCCCCCCATCTCTTTGCTGCAGGATGCAGCATCCCAAGGCAGCGGTTTCCCAAGCAGAGCAGGGATATTTCTCCCCTCTAACCACAGCCAAAATGCATTTTCTTTGGATTTCTGTGGATAGATACACACAAACTCCTGTGAAGTTGTGGGATGAGCCCAAGCCAAGCCCCACAGCCCTGGCAGAGGCAGCAGTGCCAGCACGGAGCTGTGGGAGCCCAACAAGGCAGGACGAGTGATTAAACCTGGCCATCTGGCCTGCGTGCATGCTGCTGCCTCCTCCTCCTCCTCTTCCTCCTCCTCTCCATGCCCACATGGCTCTGCCTGTCTTTGCACATCCTGGAGGATGCTCTCCCTGGGGATGCTGCATAACGTCCTGTCTCCTGCCTCAGTTTCCCCACCTGTAGGATGCGGTTCCTTCCCGTTGAGGATGAGCTCCTAAGGAAAGGTTATGGGGAGGCTGGGAGGAGGAGGAGGGAGCGTTGCTGCTCCGGTTCCAGAGGTTAATGGCTTTTCCTGGGCTAACTCCTGGCCTGGCTAATGGGATTCGATACCCCTGCCAGCCCAGCGTGTCCTCTCGCCTGTCAGTTCCCATCAGCGTCTGCAGACCACGGCGCTTGGGTTCACCTTCAGCAGGGCACCCCTCTTACTTTCGGGGTTTCAGTGATGGTTAACCCTTCCCTGCCTGCTTAACCCTTCCTGGGGTGCTCTTCTTGGGCCAACAGCCCCTTTCTCACCAAAAGGGATGGGTTTGGATATGCTGGTGGCAATGGAAAAGCCATAGGATGGATGTGCACCGGGATGTGCCTCCTACTGAAAGCCATGCTACATCTGCCCTCCCAGCACCAAGCTCAAGCCTTCGTGATGCTGGTCCCTTCTCTTTTTGGGTTCTTCTCCTCCAGTTTAACCCACTTCTCTGGAGCTTCTTGCTCTCTTCTGTTGTCAGACAGGCAGCCGTGAGGACCAGGGCATGGCCCCATCCCTTGGGAAGGTGGGAGAGATGCTGTGAGCTTGGCCTCCTCTACCTCTACTCATGCCAATGATGCTGCCTTTGAACCAGCCTTTGGGAGATGAGCTGGAGTAGCCAAGAGGGATGAAGGAGCCTCCTCCTCCTCCGCATCCCCTTTGTTGTGTTTCTCCAGGTGGCCCTTGGCAGAGGCGGTTGCTGTGCCAAGACGTCTGCCCAAATCAGTGCACTGGCTCTGATGCCCCAGTGCAGAGCATCCATCTGTCCCGCCGAGCCGGTGGGAGACAGCCCAGCCCTGGCAAGCATTCCCTGCCACCCACCCCCAAAACCGGAGGCGGGATCGGGAATGTCATCTCCCATCCTTGCCCCGGTGAGAGGAGCCATGTGGGCTCAGGACCTCCGACAATTGGGGTCAAATTCACAATCTGCTCCCACGTTTGACTTTTCCCTTCCCTGCTGAGGCTGAACCAGCACCAGATCGCAGGGCTTTGAACAGGGCCACGCCAGGAAAAGTAACTGGAGGCGGCATTTGATGGGGTTTAGGAGATTTCCCCCACCAGATCGGGCTTTGTGAGGCTGATGGAGCAGCCCCGTGGGCTGGGATGCAGGCTGGAGGGTGCTGAGCCGCATCCGGCTGCTGGGAGCTGCCCCCGCCTGTGTGGGTTTTCCCTAAGGATTTCCAGGCACACACTGGGCTCCCTGCAGTCAAAGCGGGCTGTATCCCAGATAAAAGCCCCAGCTGATGCTAGGGAGCCCCTGGTTGAGAGAACCAGCCCAGTGCTGAGCCAGCATTAAAGTGATGCCCGATGCAGCCCGGCATGGAGGTGGGTTTGGGCTCGGAAGCATCCCAGCCCCTCACTCTCTTTGCTGACAGCCCCCAGGGCTGGGTAATGCACCACTGTGGGTCTCTAAGGTGTGTAATGCCCATTAGCATCCCAAACACAAGCAGAGGGAGACCCCCCCCCGCTCTTCCACCCTCCCCAATGGAGCAGAAATGTGCTGATGCAGAGAAGCCGATCAGCATCTCGGCCCCGCTGGGCGATGCTGGCCGAGGGGATGCAGTAACCGCATTAAGCAGGAGCTGCTGTCAATAACTCCTCAGCGCTGGGCAGCCGGTGTCAGAGCTGACCTTTGGAGAGCTGGAGGCGCAGGGGAGCAGCTGCTGGAGGGGATGGAGCGATGCCATTTCCAACGGCCGAGCACGGCCCATGGGATAAATGTGTTGCCCAGTGTTCGATCTCCGTCGGGAGGGCTGGACCTGGGCCACAAGCAGGCGTTTGGGGTCTGTGTTATCATCCCTTTCCTGTGTGTGAGCACCAGGTTGCCCTATAGCTATCCAAGGCTCACCCTGGAGTCAGTGCAGCTCATCCTCCAGGCTCTTCCCACCATGGATAGCTGGTCCATGGGCTGTTTTCCTCCCCTGGCTCTGTGAGGGGAAGATGCTGGCAGGGATTAGCCAAAAAGAAGCAGCCATGCTTGAAGACCCAGTGAAAACCAGCCCAAGCAACTGGGATTCGGGGTTGCTTTGGAGCCAGGGACGAGATGCAGCTGCACGAGGTGTGCTTTCCTTTACCCCCACCTCTCCTCTCTGTCTTCTCTCCCTGCTTCTTTACCTCTAGAGAGAGAAGGTATCTCAAGGATAATTTTCCTGTTGTCTCCTAAGATGTCCCGAGCAGCCGGGCCCCCAGAGCAGCCAACCTGGAACAGCTCCTTCCTCTTCCAAGGCCGGGACGTGGCCACCATCTTCTCCGAAGACACTGCCTTAGCTATTGAATATTATCCATACAAAGCCAGTGAGTCTGGGACCCCACCAAGGATGCGCTCCCTCATCCCTGGGTCTGGCCAGGGATACCTGCGGGGCTTCCATGCCTCCAGCCAGCTGCTCTCGCCCCTTCCCCAGTGTGGGATGCTCCAGGCACCCTTGTTCCTGTTGGATACTCAGTGCTGCCCCTCACCAGCCGTGTATTCCGGGAGCTGGCTGCACGGAGTGGCGGGATGCGTGTGGATGGCCTCGCCATGCAGGTGAGCTCGGGGTGATGCTGGGCAGGGTGGCCCCGTGATGGTACCTGTTGGTGATGGTACCTATAGCTGCTGGGATGGTGGGATGGAGATCCCACCTTCATATCTGCATAGGCAGCATGGTGCAGAGCCCCGAGCATCCCATGGGAAGATGGGATCTCTGCTCCGAACCTCAGCTCTGGGCCTCTGGATGGCATCTGGGTGATGCCAAAGCCTCTGAAAGCTCCAATAGATGCTCTGACCCTTCCTCTGCCTCCTCAGGGCACTGATCTCAAAACCACAACTGGAGCCATCCCGACCGTGGGGCTCTGCCTGCAGCTCCTTCAATCAGAGGTGAGATGCTGGGGATGGAGAACAAGGCAAGCAGGGATGGGGACAGGGACAGGGCTCCCTAGAGCTGCTGCCCTCTCTCCAAACCTCTCAGGTGGGCATCAGCTGGGCTGGATCCGGGTTTTATCCCTTGTGCCTGTTGTCTCAGGGCTCTGGATTGTGCCGCCGGACAGCTGGAAAAAGCAGCATCATTCTTGCGCTCACACATCCATCACTTTCCCAGGGCTCTTGTCGTGTGCTCATATTCCTGGGACATTCCAGCTGGAGGCAGGGAAGCAGGCAGGGCGCAGGCAGGGTATTTGGGAGAGGCTGTTCACAGTGCAGAGAAAGGCTGGTTAGCCACAGTGACAAATGTCCAGCTGTCTCCATCCTTCAGCATTTGTGCTCCCCACGGATGCCACAGCAGGGAGGGAGTTTGGATGCTTTTCCAATGGAGGAGGGAACTCCGCTAACCCTTGGCTCCAGAACTGCTCCTTGGGCAGGTTGGGATGTGGCCATCGATTTAATTACTGCAGCCACCAGGCTCTGCTCCTATCTGCAAGGAGAAACACTGTCCATAGAGTGAACGTGGGACCGGTCTGGATGCTGGGCTGGCGACCGCATCCCCCTTATCCCCAGGGCTGTGAGCAGGGCCCGGGGCCGGCTGGTGGGGGGCTTTGCAGTGATTGCCCAGGGGGGTCAGCGACAAGGGGTCTGCGTGTGATGAATTATTCACATGGGTGTCACTAAGTGCAGAATTAATCCTCTTGCTTCCAGCTGGCTGCTGCACTAAATTATCACTCGCAGTCATGCGGGAAAATGCTGCGGAATTCATTTAGCTGATTATTGTTTTGATCCGGGAGCTGCGAGGGGGTTTCTTCTCCTCTACCCCAGCCTCTCCCTTTCCCCCCTCCAGCCCTGCCTTCCTTAATATATGTAAGAGAGGGAGTGGAGACAAAAAGCAGGAGAGCCAGAGCCAGCCTTGGGTTAATTCATCCCACAGCAGACGGATCCGGAGTGATGCAAATCAATGAGCGATGCTACCAAGCAGGGTGAGGGCAGATTTGGCTCCTCCTTGCCTTTGCCCTCATTCCTTCCCTGGAAGTCGGGATTTTCTATGGATGATGGCCCAGATGGGTGCTTGTGATCCCCAGCACCCCGAAAGCACAGCCCTGAGGGCAGGGGTGATGTTGCAAGGGCAGAGCTTCTCTCTCCCTTGAGGCAGCCACAGGTTTCAAGGAGTGTTGAAAGCTGGATTTCCAGGTCCTCACCTCATGGATTAGTCCTGAGCTCAGCTTTAGGATGGCAAGAAGGAGCCAAATGGGGAGCAAGAGGCAAAGGCGGCAGCAGCATCCCTGCCTGCCCTGCCTCACAGCTCTCCCCAGCCATTTGGCGAAGGAGAACAGATTCACCAAGCTCGTCTTGTTTCTTTTCTTATTCTTTATTTTAATGTAGAGAACTGAAAATGTATAACCTAGATTGGCTGGGCTTTTTATAACAAACAACAGCTAAATAAACCCTGGGCCATCTGTACTCCCCGGCGCACCAGGAGCCAGGCACAAATCTGTGCCCCCTCTGCAGGGATTTCACCGACTCCTACCAAGGCTTTGGATGCTCCTGAGCTTCAGGTGCTCACATCAACCCTCCACACCAAGACAACGACCTCAGCACCAGAGCTTTCTAAGGATAAGGGGCTTCCCGTAAATAGGCAGAGTCTCAAAACACGGCTCCATTTGTAATAGCCTCAGGGAAAGGGTTTGGAGCAGCTGCTTTATTAAAAGCCAAGAGCCCCGACACCAGGGCTGAGCAAAGAGGATCCGTGTTATCCTAGGGAAAGGGCAGCGCTGGGTTGCAGCCACCCCAGTAAAGGCACGGAGGCCCCCAGGTTTGCCCCCACCCAGCCGGTTTTCCTCCCTCTGCGCTCCCCCTCTGGAGCCCGATCGGGAACAAAAGACTTTGATCATCTCAGGGAGACAAAGAAATCAAAGACTTCAGCAAAACGCTCTCGTTTGAGCAAATTAACAGCTCAAAGAGGGTTGAAGGGGGAAAACCTGCAGCCGACTCCATCCACCTCCGTTCTGACTTCACCCACCTTCCTTCCGACATCACCCACCTCCGTAGCAGCTTGTGGATCAAGGCAGGGCTCCTGTTTTCCCTTCCTTCTTCTTTTCCCACCCCAAATCTGGTGTCTTGCCCAGGAAAGCCGAGTTTGACCATGCAACAACCAGTGGCAAATCCATGTGCAGGCACAGCAGGATGCGGTCCCCGATGTGCCCAGGGGATGCTGAGCCCCAGCCAAGGGCTGGGAAACACACACCGAAGGCATCTTTATTCCTAAGGGATTTATTCATTGCTCCTATTTATTAACCAGCCTTGTTTTGCACTTTGTTTTGGCACGACCCTTGCTCAGCCCATTAACTCGGCTCTTGGGACCTTCGGGGTCACCTCAAGCCTTTGCCACCCTCTTTTGCTCCTGTCACCCGAGATGAGGTCTGGGGACGTGGTGACAGCCTCTGATAAGAAGGGAAAAGCTGGAGCTGCTTTTTCCAGGCAAGGAGATAAAAAAATCAACAGGCTGGCTACAGCATCGCCTAAACAGCCTTAATTTATGTAATTGCTGCCATTTAAAAGCAGAAGCAGATCGGCGCCTGGTGTAAATTGTCACAGCGCCGGGGTGTAAGTTGTCACCGTGCCAGCACCACCATCAAACCCCTTTTGGGCTGGCAGAAAGACGGGTTTACGTTTGGGTAGGGAAGCGGGGATCGCCATGTGTTTCCCGTTGTTTCAGCCTGTCTGGATGGGTTTGTCCTCTGCGAGCACCAAAATTGAGGCTTGCATCCCCCAAACCCCATTCCAGGGGATGCAGGAGCTGGTGGAAAAGCTGGTTTGGGGGAAGCATCTTCTCACTATGAGCCAGCAAACCCTCTGAGGGCTTTCGGCAGAGCTGAACTGCTCCTGCTTGCCAGCGTTGGATTGACACCTCTCAATCAAGTACAGAACCCCTTCCTCTTCTTGCATAGCGGGTTACAAGAGGCGTTATGGCATCGCTGCGGGCTGGGAGCTGCGTTACACAGGGAAAGCCGAGCCAGCGAGGATCCAATAGGAAAAAAAAAAAGCAGGGAATGTCTTTGTTAAGGAGAATTTGTTGGTTTCCTCCTGCCATTCCCAGGGGAGCGTTCAGGGCAGCGCTAATTGAATTAAGAGCACGTGTGCTCCAGCGAGCAGCCCTCCAATGGGCCATGGTGATGGGGCCGGGCTGGCCATGGCTCCGGCACGGCACGGTGGGCAGCAGCTGTCTGCCGGCCCCTGTAATTGCAGGCAGAGCCTAAACTGTTGCATTTTGCATGATGTTATTCCCCATGGAGGGGGAGAGTGGCTGGGCGGGGGGCAGCTTCACCCCGGCTTTGATGCTGGAGGAGCTGGGTTGAGGTCGGGGCCGGCGGCGTAATGAAATGCGGAGGCACAAGGGATGCTGATGCTGATGGCGTTAATGAGGCGGCGATGGGGAAGGGCACGAGGATGCCTCCGGACACCTCCTCAGAGGGGAGGGATGCTCCCTGCTGTCATTAGCTACACTAAATAGGCGAGGCTGGGTGCAGGCACGAAGTAATACACAGCGAGGCCACTTCGCCGCTGCCCATGCCCACAGCTCATTTGGAGAGGGCGCTCAGCCTGATTGCTCATCTGGAGAAAGGAAGAGAGCATCTGGGAGGCAGGGGGAAAACAAGGGTGATGAAATAGGTGGATACTGGGTGCTGTGTCTTGGTGCAAGGATCCCAGCAGCAAGGCTGGTCCCCATCACCCAAACCTGCCCCTGTACTGGGAGCCGGGATGGCCAGACCATGGAGAGGGTCCCTGTGCGTGACCTTGCCATTGGAGGCGGCAGCGAGGAGCGCACGCACTCCATCCTTTATTCCATTAGATCCAACTTCCCCCTCTAAGTGGATTAGAGGGGAGTCTATAAAAGCCAGGCTGGCGGGAGGAGAGCGGGGTGCACAGAGCAGGGAAATGAGGGGCAGGGAAATCACATTACTGCTGCCAGCAGCATCTGGTAGAGGATCTGGCAGGAGCTGCTGCTGTGCCGGACGTGCCTTATCCACCAGGCACCCAGTGACCAGCAGCAAAGTGGCTTTTAGCATCCCTTTGCACCCACAGGACTTGGAGACCCACCTCCTGCCTGCCCGGGAAGGGGAGAGATGGGCTGAGCTGGGCACAGACCTGCTGTTTCCACCTTGCTAATAGGAGCTGAGCATGGCCAACCCACAGCTCTTTCCCATCACACTGGTCCTGGTGGCACATTGGGGAGGTGGCTGGTGGGTTAGGGGACATAAAATCATCAATTGGTTTGGGTTGAAGGGACCTTAAAGCTCATTCAGTCCCAACTCCTTGCCGTGGGCAGGGACACCTTCCACTAGAGCAGCTTGATCCAAACCCCTGTGTCCAACCTGGCCTTGAACACTGCCAGGGATGGGGCAGCCACAGCTTCTCTGGGCACCCTGTGCCAGCGCCTCAGCACCCTCACAGGGAAGAGCTTCTGCCGAAGAGCTCATCTCAGTCTCCCCTCTGGCAGGTTAAAGCCATTCCCCTTGGCCTGTCCCTACAGCCCCTTGTTAAACATCATAACCCATAGAATCATAGAATATCTCCAGTTGGAAAGGACCCTTAAGGATCGAGTCCAGTTCTGAGCAAACATAAAGCTCATCTTAGTCTCCCCTCTGGCAGGTTAAAGCCATTAGAGTTCAGGTGTTACACAGATGCTCTCTACCTTTTTGTTCCTGTCCCACTCCCTGTCTTTGGTGTTCACTACCATGCACCAGTAAAAGGAATATTCACATTGGAGCCAGAGCTGGCACCCAAATTCAGATATCCAGCCCTCTGAACTGGGTTGTTTGCTCATCTGATGTGTTGCACTGCTTTTCTTTCGGTTTTCAAAACAAATCCCCTCCTCCATTCTGCAATTGGACTGCAACTGAAGAATATTAGCATTAAAAACTGACTCTATGGCAATAGCCTCAGCATGCTCATGTGAGCTGGAATTGCAGTAGGAATGACCAAGCTCTGGGATTCCTGCTGGGGAAAATATGGATGAATTCGCATCCTGCACCTTAAAGAATGAGAGGCATTTTCAGGAAGGCAGTGAAAGGCTGGATGGAGATGTCTCAGTGTTGGTCAGGGGGCTCCCTTCTGAGCAATGGTACCATTATATTGTATCCTTTAGATCCTATAAAAACACAAAGTGGTTTTTTTTGTCAGGCTCTTAGCTTTAAAATACATTCCTGTTGCTATTGAATTTACACTTCTTTTTGGCAATCTGAAAGGTTTTTACTGAAGGAAGCAATGCCATGCATGGTTGGTTTGGATATTGGAAGCCACACTTCCAATTCCAGCAGCACTGCTACTTTCCTAAGTAGCAAAAAGCAATGGATGCGGGTCTTGCTGGAGAAATGTCATCTAAAGTAATCTGAACACTTGCCAAATCGAATGGGTTTCAATGGGGTGTGGAGTATTCTCAGTGGTGAGCACTGCAGATATTAAGGTGGGGGTTCAGCACTTCCCAGCTGCAGGCCTCAGGTGGGATTGCAGCCCATGTGCTACCATCTGCAGAGTCCTTCAAGAGTTAAATGTCACTGCCTGTGAGGATGATGCCAGAGCTCAGCTGGCATTGCTGTTTGTGTGCTCACAGCCCCATGCTGGGTCCCAGCAAAGACCTTGGGCATTTTGTGTGATGCCACTTGTGGCTCTAACTCCAGATTGGGTAAGTGGGTATCAGGGAAGAAGCTGTAGTGTCATACTGGCTGTTGCATGTCCTGGTTTGAAGTTAAGTGCTCGGTTAAAACTGGCTTCTGTTGAGCCAAAAGCCTTTCAGACTGGCTTAAGGAAGGGTCTGTCTTATCTCTCTCCATTCCAGGTTGCATTCTGATAATTGATTTGCTTTCTTACCTGCTGTTAGGAAGGAAGACAGTGTCTACTGGGGAACTGAACGCTCCTTGTTTCTCCCTGCCCATTCCTCATCCCTATGTAGGAAGGAATTTCATTGCCCCTACTTGTATCCCTTTAAAGCATGGAGTAAGAAATGTCTTCAAGGTCACATTCCTCCTTGAAGCTAATGATGGTGTTTTTCCTAATCCCATTACAAGGTCCCCAGTATCATTAGATGCAAGCGTTACTGTTTAGCTTCATTTGATAAGCTGATGAAAGGAGGAGGAAAAGGCTCCCTGATGCAGGAAAGCATTCAAGTATCTGCTGTAATGGAACATGTTCAGAAACGTTATAATCTGCTTAACGGTGGCATTTTGGTGGCCCAGTGCTGCACCTTTTGTAGAGCAGCATGAAAGGAGGAGGAATAGCGATCCTGACGGGGACTTTAAAAGGCTGGAATGACTCAAGCGTATCTTATTGCTGCCTTTTTTTCCCCCAAGCCTGAAAATGGGAATCTTGTTTATGCTGTGAGCTCCCTCCTCTGGCATCAGGATATCTGTAATAATGTCAAAGACCCTCAAGCATTACAGAAAGAGTATTTCTAGAGTAAGGTTGGGGCACTTTATATCAAGTGTGATATTATGCCTGCAACCCCAGACTGCTGACAGGACTGCACTGCTCCACACTTCATCCAGTTGGGAACGGGAGGAATAGAAACCTGCAGTTATTGTAAGCGTGACAAAGAGGTTCTCTAGTTCCAATGTTATTTCAAAGATGTCAGTGCCCTCATAAGCTCGGCTTGATATGGTGGCTGCTGGGTTGGGGTCAAAGGGGAACGTGCCCTTTTATCAATGTCTTGGAGTCACTGGGCTTGTTCTATGGAAACCTACGTTTGCTGCCCTGGCATTTAGCTGTGCTTTTGTAGAAACCCTTCACACAACTGATTTTATGAGCCATTTCTCTCTGTTATGTATTTTGCTTATGGGCCACCGTTGTAGATTCAGATGCAGTTGGGTATTCAAGGCCAGGGTGGACAGGGCTTGGAGCAACCTGGTCTAGTGGAAGGTGGCACTACTAAGATGATGGCACTAAACACCTATTTAACAAGCACCAGACTAAAAAAACCTGGTTCTGTGACTCTTTAAATGCATGTTGTCATTTCCCAATTGACCAAATCCTTGAATCCCAGACTGGTTTGTGTTGGAAGGGACCTTAAAGCTCATCCAGTTCTAACCCCCTGCCACGGGCAGGGACACCTTCCACTAGAGCAGGTTGCTCCAAGCCATGTCCAACCAGGCCTTGCACACTGCCAGGGATGAGGCAGCCACAGATTCTCTGGCCACCCTGTGCCAGCTCCTCAGCACCCTCACAGGGAAGAACTGCTCAAGGTCTCATCTCAATCTTCGCTCTGTCAGGTTAAAGTTACTACTCCTTGTCCTAGCTGGGGGATGAAAGAATTGAAATGTGTCTGAGGAAAACAGGAAAAAAAAAAAGAACCCTGAAAACCATTGTGAAATGTTTTAAAGCGAACAGTGAATGGGGATAGGCAGCTTTAATTTAATCACAGTCATTAGATGATCAAAGTCCAGACTGATTTTCAACTGGGCAGCTGCAGGTCTTTCTATGGAAAAGACTGGATCACATTTTGAATCCATAACTCTAGGCTTGGCCATATGGCTAAGACTGCAGATTACCTTTTCTACTCTGATGTCAATACAAGCCTAGGAGGAAAAGAAAAAGAGGATAAAATGCAGCATTTATAGCATTTATGCTGTTGTTATTATGCTGTTATCGTTGATTCCCAACTTTCCTGATACCTTACCGACCTATTAAACATTAGTTGGAAAAAAATATGTTTAACTGATCTCAAGACTAGAAAAGACCTTCAGGATTCTTCAATCGAGGTGCCTGAAGAATGTAGATGATAGAAATTCATGGATTAAGCTGAGACAGCAATGTCACTGTGTTCTCTGCTGTTACTCACCTCTCTTTCCATGTCTTCTCTGATTCTCTTTTTCTTCCCTTCTGTTAATTCCATGACTTCTCATTCTATTTGCTTCATTCCTTAATTCAGACACTACAGCAAATACTAATGATCAGCAGTTCATTAATAAATGATGACATCTGAGTGTAAGTATGAAAGAAGCATAGATAGTGGGGCCACAGCTTTTGGCTACCTGTAGAGCTAGAACGACTGTAATGCAGTAACTACATTCATTTTCCTTTGAAACAATAAGGGCTGGAATGCTTTAAACTTATTCATTACTTATGTATTTATTTTTTAACATGTATGTAATTCAGGCCACTAGGAAAGATTAAATGAGGTCAGTGCCTGACCTACCTGTTTTGCAGTGGTCAGTTACAACAGATGGGTCTCATACCCAGCTCACTTAAATTGCTGTGACTTGTTGATGAAATTCTGCGCGTCAAAACTGGCCAAGAATCAGACCTATTTTCCCTAAGACATCATTCTAAGAGCATTCTCCAGTGATATCAGTATCCAGAAAGACTAACACATTCCTCAGCTAATTAATTCCTGCTGGAGACAAAATAAGTTTTTCTCTAAGTGTGGTTAAGTGAAATGAACCAGACTGTTTCTTCATTCTCATTCTCATTTTTTGAGCATCATATGTCTTATTAAATCTAAGGTTATCTAACTAATAATAAGGAAGTGGTGATCTCATCATCTGCCAGTCCAGAGGCGTAGAACTGTACTGGTGTGCATGAATCTTATGAGTAATATTCATACAATCATAGGTCTGGGTTGGAAAGGACCTTGAAGACCACCTAATTCCAACTCCCTGCCACGGGCAGGGACATCTTCCACTACACTAGGTTGCTCCAAGCCGCGTCCAGCCTGGCCTTGAACACTGCCAGGGATGGGGCAGCCTCAGCTTCTCAGGGCAACCTGTGCCATGGCCTCACCACTTGAGGCATATTCTTCTAAGAAAGAGCATAGGATGATACATAGGTAGATAAATAGCTTGATAGAAGGTTTGTTTAGATAAATAAAAGCAACAGCAGGACCATATTTTATCTTATCTTCACCTTCCCAAACTACCCACAAGATCATCTGTTTATATTAGTTCTCTTTCTTGGCCAGCGTAAATTGCTAAAGCAAGGTGAAGATGATCTGATGCTTAAAATACTGCACAATTCAAATGAAAGCTTAGAAGACTGTTTTGTTTTGCAAGCTCTGTTTGGTGCTAACATTCTAGGTGCCTTGTTATCGTTTTAGAGACTGCTATAGAAACAAATAGAGCAAATGGCAATATACAAACACACAAATCTCATGTAGAATACAAGTTCAACAACGAGGCTGCAATCTTCTGATACCAAAGCAAAGAACATGATTGTAAGAAATGACTGCAATGAGAGAGACTGTGAACACAGAAGTCTAGGTACAAAAGATACGGGCACAAAAAAACCAGGATTGGTACAAAGAACCTATAAATGGCCTCCTGTGTGCATAGAGATGATCCCATGTGAGGAGAATACAAGCTACCAAGAAAGAAAAGAAATAGTAAAGGCATATAAAAACAAAATGAGACTTATTTTTCCCCTTGTGATTAGATAAGACTGTCTCGGGAAATGCAGCTACATTCTCCAGAGGGCAAGAAAGAGAAAAAAAGAGGAGGAAAAAAGGAAACATTATGGCAGAAGAAATACAATAGCTCCAAATCTTTATGATCCTTAAAACAGACACCACCACCTTCAGTATTTGCCTGCCTCTAGCACTAGAATATTACTTAAATTTAAGTAGTTTTATTGCTTGCTTGAAGAACAGAGGGCACTGAAACTAATACTTTCAATGATATATGCAGCTGTCCAGAGTCCAGAAATATTATTGTTGAGGCAAAGGAAATAGAAGGAAAAAAAGACCTGATTTTTCATTAAGAGACAAGTCTCCTTTTGGTGTCTTCATCCTATTTAAATCTGCCAGGAGGTTTCAGGTATCAAGAAACCTGTTCATTATTTTATTTTCCTTTTTCTTATTTTTAATCAGTGATTATTATAGATTACTATATGAATATTATATATATATTAGATATATTTTATATGTATATTCCATGTATGTTCTGTATGTATGATAATATGTTTAGCTGATTTCAAAAGGCAGTTCCTCTACATATCTTCTCTGTTCACTTATATGATGTGCCAAGGGATACATCATTTCGTTTTCAGTGTTTTCTGGAAAACATCCAGAGCACAGAAGTAACTGGAAGTGGAGAGAGTAGAAAACTGTGATGGAAACTTTCATGTTTGGTGAAGAAGATACTTGAAATCTCCAAAATAACTTGAGTGGCAGTGAACCCAATCACTTCTTTCCAAGTGATATGGGCAGAAAGCCCAAAAAGTTTCTGGACTTGTAACATAGACACAGACCATCCTATTCTGGCTACACCAAAGACATTAGGTCTGCAAAAGAAGTAAAGATTTGCTGAAGGGCTTAGGATGCAGCCTGACCCTGAAAAACTAGCTGATGTCTGAACACCAGATATCAGCCAGATCTTCTTCTTGATCTGTGCTGGCAAATTTACTGGCCTGGGTCAACCTAAGTTCAGTGTATGGTGTGTAGATATATTCATTAACTCCAAAATTCATCAAAAAATCCTATTTTTATGTTTTCCCACCACTTCAGCCAATTTTGAAAACAGCTGTGAAAAATCAAGTGTTTTAACTGTTCAATTGTCAGACTCTGACATGAGTTTGGACAAGGCCACCTCCCTTCCAAAGGGTGTCCGGACAGATCAGGAACTAGAATAGGCCAGGAACCAGAATAGGCCAGGAACCATTCCCAGGAGGTAGTCTGAATGTAGTTTTGGGATACAAAGACATATTTAATATGTTAGTGTAGAACTATTTTATTTGACCTTTGTCAAAGCCATTGCTTCTTCCATTTTCCTTTCTGTAAAATAGAATAATAGGAGTCTTCCAACTCTCCAAAATATACAGATGCATCCCTAAACAGCTGGCTGATACATAGCTATGAGGGTGGAAATGGGAAAGTAAGGGTGATTTGTATCACTTAAACATGTGGGTTTTCAAATTAACTGCCTGTAAACCCACATTTGAATGCAGGGAAGAGCTAAGCCTTTCTGAAGATTGCATCCTATTCCCTGTTTGTCAGTTTTCTAACATCAACAGAGACACAGTGGCACCAACATTTCTGTCCCTATCAGCTACTTGCACTAACAGAGCTGCTGTATCAATAGCTGAGGGAGTCTGGATGTTTTGGAAGGCACTGAGGAATTCCAAACTTTGCTATGAATAATAAAGAACTATGCACATTTTTGCCCGCTGCTGGCTTCTTCTGAGGTCTGCATATCATGTTTCTTAACAAGATTAAAAAGGATGTGTTGTTTATAAAATAAGCTTGTCCCACATGACAGGTTCTCAACCAGCAGGGCTAAAGATAAACAGTCTGTGCTGAATCTAGAGGAAAAAAAGGACCAAGAAGTGTGTTTTCTGTAGGTTTGTTCCACAGCTGCCTGACACTTTCTACTTGCACATGCTACAGGCAAACGTTAAAAAAAGCAATCCCAGATGTACCTCTGGGCATCCCTGACACATAAAGCAGAATACAAAGGCAGCTGTTTGAATACTTCTGGATATCTTTAGATTGGCTTGTATTGTGATTTATTAAAATATATACATTTAAGTCAAAATTCCTTTTACATACACTGCAGCTCACCACTGCCCACCTGGATATGTAAGGGAAGAGGTGCTGCTCCTCCCTATGTGTGGATTCCAGGACTCTCCTGACCCATTACTGATCATAAAATCATAGAATAGCTAGAGTTGGAAAAGACCTTAATATCATCCAGTTTCAATCCCTCTGCCATGGGCAGGGACACCTCACACTAAACCATGTCACCCAAGGCTTTGTCCAGCCTGGCCTTGAACACTGCCAGAGGTGAAACACTTACCACTTCTCTGGGCAACCTGTGCCAGTGTCTCACCACCCTCACAGTAAAGAACTTCTTCCTTATATCCAACTTAAACTTCCTCTGTTTAAGTTTGAATGCATCACCCCTAGTCCTATCACTACAGTTCCTGATGAAGAGTCCCTCTCCAGCATCCTTGTAGCCCCCTTTAGATACTGAAAGCTGCTCTGAGGTCTCCACACACCTAGTGGCTAATAAAAACAAGCTCCCACCTTTCACACTGAACAAGAAGCAGTGTCCGCTAGTGCTAGCAGCCTTTTCCAAATTTATATTATACATGTTCTACACGCGTCTTGGTTATTACAAGCTGCCTGCTTCCATCAACAGCAGTAATTGCAACCTATTTCTATCAAGTCCCTTGAATTGGCACGTTTCAGCAATGCCCCAGAAGGAAGGCTACTCCAACTACTGTATGTGTTCCTGTGCTTTATGAATCAACTTTATGATTTTAATTTTGAAACTGTTATTAAAGAGACAGATTGCATTTAATAACAATTTTACTATTGCCTGCTGCTCTTACCAGCAAGCAATAAAGCAAACTGAAATTAAAACAGGAATCCACTGCTAGGAGGCAAGCACATACAGAGGGTGGCAGTTGTTGTTCTAACCTCACACTGAGCAGAAAGGTATGTTTGGCCTCTCCTCCTAGAAAAAAGGAGCCAGGTCAAAAACCTGCTGCTTGTCCTCTTCTGCTACCAGTCCTCTCCTCATCGGGGCAAGCACCATTACTGTGGCTCAATTGCTTCCCCACTAAATGTCTGTTGGAATGCAACTTCTCCCGGGTCCTCTCCCGGGCATTCTGCTGCACTGTGCGCAAAGTATGTATGTTTGGCCTCT